>LLCD01000335.1:0-20787 GCA_001414355.1 Hymenoscyphus salicellus
AGATGTGGATAAGAGATAGGGATGGGGTGCGCTCACGGCAGCTTCTCCTGCACAAGGTAGGTTCTCGAGTTTGTGGGGGAGAAAACTATAAGCTATCTGACGTCCAATCTTTGCGTGGCGCACGCAGTGGAGGGCTGAAGACATTAAGTGAGGAGGTGAGTTTGATGGTTATTCCTGGTTTGTCGTTGAATTGGGAGAGGATTCGGCCAAGCCATACCCATCTGGAGAAAATGGCACTTCATGATCATAGCTAATTATTTTCTGCAGCATCCAGTACTATTGACAGAGCCACCTCTCAACCCAAGAAGCAATCGAGATACAGCCGCACAAATCCTCTTCGAAACATTCAACGTGCCCGCCCTTTACACTTCAATCCAGGCTGTACTCTCTCTGTATGCTTCCGGTCGAACCACAGGAATAGTCCTAGATGCTGGAGATGGAGTTTCGCATGCAGTACCTGTATACGAAGGATTCGCAATGCCAAGTTCAATACGAAGGATAGATGTTGCAGGACGAGATGTGACAGAACACATGCAAACACTCTTACGAAAAGCCGGATATGTATTCCATACAAGTGCAGAGAAGGAAGTCGTGAGGATAATTAAAGAGAAAGTCAGTTATGTTGCGGCAGACCCAAAGAGAGAAGAAAAAGAATGGGCAGGCGCAAAGCTAGGAGACGGCAAGGTTGTGGAATATGCTCTGCCAGATGGAAATAAGATCAAGGTATCTTTCTCCTTGCGGGATTTTGGCACTTGTACTAATTCATGCCAGATTGGAGCGGAACGATTCCGTGCGCCTGAAATTCTTTTTGATCCGGAAATCATTGGCCTCGAATATCCTGGTATCCACCAAATTGTTGTTGATGCAATCAATCGTACAGATCTCGATTTACGAAAGTCACTATTCGGAAATATCGTTCTTTCTGGTGGTAGCACCTTGACCAAGGGTTTCGGTGACAGATTATTGCACGAGGTACAAAGATTGGCCGTGAAAGATATGAGAATCAAGATCTTTGCACCACCAGAGAGAAAATACTCTACCTGGATTGGAGGCAGTATTTTGGCCGGGTTGAGCACATTTCGAAAGGTAAATTCCCCATCGATGAATCTTCTGACCACGAGACTGATCATTGTATAGATGTGGGTTAGTATGGATGACTGGCATGAGAATCCCGACATAATCCACACCAAATTCACATGATCGACCTTGAGATGCATCTTAATTCGATTCCCAGTCCATTCGAGCAGTCGAGCAAATACCTAATACTCATATACTCGCTATTTGGATGATTTCCAAAATGGTCAATAGACCTCAATTCAACGACGTCAATGACGAATTTTCTTTTCTCTGTACAACTCAAGCGACCGACTGCAATGTGTATACCACCAATCCCGATGCCCTCCCTCGAATTTTACTTTCGGTATTACGCTGTACTTCGTAGATTGCAGAATTCATTAACCGCTCATGCACTTCACTACAAACCCATTCTAACATCGAAGAGGCAAACCTGTAACATCAAAAATTGTCCATTTTGAGAAGTTAGGAGTTGGGCAATAATTGGGAAGAAGAAGTCGGGTCTAGTAACGGGAGTGGGAAAGTAGATTCATACTGCCTCGGAGTCATGTATAAGGATTCTAGTCCATATTGACACGCATACGCAGAAAGGGGGGAGGATGCTTAATCAAATGATACCCATATCCGCGAATCCAATTTTTCAGAACACCATGCTGAGAGACAACCTGGTGAGTGACTTATTTCAGGCTATGTAACTCATTTTCTAGAGGTGTTTCGTTACGAGGACTGTCAGTTGCTATATATATTGCTTGTCTGGACTCAACTGGCAAACTACAAGTGTTGACCCAACCTAAAGTACACCGCCAGCTGGGTTGAGTTGAGTTTAGTCTCAACTTAACTCGATTCAACCTGACTACAAGGCGAGTTACGTTTTGAGTGAGATTCCAAGTGCTACTCAACTCGACTCAACTTTTGAGTTGTTGAGCGGCTTTTAGTCGTGATGATGCGTCACCACCTCTCCAAGTTTCAAAGCAACTAGATTGGACGAACCGATATCGACTACAAATGACATTAGGTTACATATACTATCTATCTATGGGTAAACTGGGAATTGCTATTCACAGGTTACCCAGGGGTAGCAACTTCCTAATTTCAACCGTGAAATAAGCTATCTGTAGGTAACCTACAAATAGCACGACTTTCTTTTAGTGAGCATCACAAACTATCATCATCTCGTATATCTTCAAGTTCAATTGTGAAGCTATTTGTAGGTAACCTACCAATTGCACTACTCTTTTTGTGGCTATTGGTAGGCAACCTACATATAGCATAGCCTTAGGTCACCTATATCTTACACTTTTCCAAGTTGCCCAGGAAATGCCATCATTAACAGGCAGCCCGCGAATAGTAAGATGCTACTCACAGGTTACCCAAAAATAGCACGACCTTCTCTTCGAACTCATTTCTGAAACTTCTAGTATCATTTCATTTTTCGGCGTGGGACGAGCCTAGTTTCGTTCGAGGGCTCTTACGTCAAGTATCTAGTATATTCCCTTCCTCGGCTCTCGCTGTAATAGTCTATTTCCAATCCTAAGAAGCTATTCCTAACCTATTTAAACACTTCACCATCGCTCTTTAGCAACGCCATACAACGAAAACCAACATAACGCCGCAACAAAATGAACCTCATACTACCAACCGGTTCGTCTCTGTCCCCCCATACAGCACCGCAACCAAGCCTCTTTAAGACTCCGAATCTCCCTCTCAACATCCTTATTCTCACCTCCACCCACCTCCCCATCATCACCCGATCGCTCCCTCCATCTCAAAATCGCACCAACATTCAAAGTCCTCAAAACCTCTGAAGCTATGTCCAGCTGTTCCTGCGACTGTCTCAAGTACACCTCCGGAGATGTCTCACCATGACGCCGCCTAAATGTACGCATGTGCATGACGATCGGCATCGTAGGTCTTTCTAAGCTGGCGTTGATGAATTCCTCCACGGGGTCCTTCGAGAGAGGGATGTCGAAATCCCAGTCCCATGAGGGAAGTGATGCATCGTTTGGAGCAGCTGCTGGGCGGTAAATGATGGAATCGACTTTTATTGATGGTGTCATGGTGGGTGAAATGAGTGGATGATTTCCTGGTTCTTCGCCACTCGAGGCACCCATTGGGCTGCATTTCATGCGATTGATGTTTGGGATTGGGGTCATGGTGGAAGAAATCAGTGACTGTTCCTCGGAGACGGGGTTTGCCCTATAATTCAAGATCTCGCGGTCAGTGTACTCGTTCAGAAAAGTGTACAAAGCTTAGGAGAACTCTATGGCGAAGTCTCCAAAAGCTTCTCGATTCAATACGTCAAAACCAATGAGTCAAAAAGCCGCTTGAAGCAAGTTGAACATGGTCAGATGGAAGGAGAATCTGACTTACTTGGGAGCAATAGGGGTCTTGGTGGGAGAATTGTTTGGTTGTTTTTCGTCACTCAATGCACTCGCTGGGTTGCAGCCAATACACTCATCCTCTGGTATTTGGGTCGTGGTAGAAGAATTGATTCGTTCTTCTCCACCAACAGATGCTAACTCAAGAGCGGAAGAACTGGAGTTTGAATTTGAGAGCTGGCAACTCTCTTCATATGCAACTACGCCTGTATAACATTCCAATTTGTCAAGGCCCCCGGATCCATCAAAATCTACCACCAAGTCTGAAAGACACTCAAGAAGTAAGAGACCGTCAGGACCATCAACATCAGTAACCAACTCTTCAAAATTCTCGAGGATCGAAAGAGCATTAGGTCCATCCGCAATGTTGAAAAATTCATGCATTGATTGTTGAAGGTCATGGAAGCAGATGGTAGAGTGTTCGAGGAACTCCGAGGCTTCTTGATTGATGATGACTACTTTCGCCAAGACGTCGACTGTGGTATCGATGTGAGATTCTGTTTTGCGGCTCTTGTAAAGGTCGTTGGTTTTGATTTTGTCGAAGGAGAGACATGGTAGTTGGTTCGTGTTTGGGATTATGCTGAAGACTTCCTGGCTGATGGTGTATTCCTTTAGTCCGGGGAGTTTTGTGGATTTGCCATTCCTGTTTCGCATTAGAAGAGGAGCTAGCTATCGAGAACCAGAGTTCAGGTCTTCTGGTTTGCACGAACGGTTTGGGAGAATGACAACTTCCAAATCTTGGTTCTCCGAGAACCAACTCCCACAACATAAGATATTGTGCCTTATGTTGTGCGAATTCGTTTGGACAACCAGTGATGGTTGTTCGAAAACACTTGGGGAGTGGAGGGACTTACAAATGAACATTGATAACATTCCATCTGAACCCCTCTGGCTTATTCATATCGTTCCAAAGAACAATACCAAGGACATACCACATACTCCCAACCATCTCCTTCATCTTCAATACGCCCTCCACAAAACACTCATGCTCCCATTCCACCCCCAATCCATATTGCTTTCTCTCCTCACAATCAGCACAGAAATCCTCAATCATCCCACAGATTCTCCACCAGAAATATATAGCGCTCGCTCTCGTAACTCGGAACTGTCTTGAACACTTTGGGCTCATTGGTACCTCCGCCATGGATACGTTGTCTAAGAGCGAACCGGCATATATCCCCATTCTATCTCGAAAATCGTATAATTTTTCCGTCCAAAGTCTGGGATCAAGTACGCCGGTGTATTGCCCGTTCGAAAATGCTTTTCTCTCTACCTTGAAGATGTGAAAGCCATCCAATTCGGCAGCGAACTCCCTGCCAGCCCGCTTGAAGTTTTTACGAAGTTGGAGAGCACTCATCTCGCCATTGACTGATTCGGCTCGAGGGTCGTACTTCAGGGGATCGATTTGGGCCGTAAGTTCATCGATAGTGGCTTGCTGGGGAGTACTGAGGGACTCCTTCAACGACCTCTCGTCGTTCAGAGACTTTCGGGTTTTTCGATGCCCTTGTATTGGGTAAGGAGCATGTAGATTTCTAGCCTTTTTTCGGTGACCAAGGCATCTTTCACGGTAGCGACGAGTTGCTTGAACGGCCTGTTTCTTGCTTGCGTATGATTCCACGATGCCGCAATCACACTTGGGGTTGTGAAGGAAATGGAGGGATGTGAGTTCGGTAGTCATGGCAAAGAGATGTTCGAATGAGGTGGGAGATTGATGGAGGGTTGAGTATGTTTTGCTCTTGTGTAGTAATGCGAAAACGAATGACTGATACCAAAATTGAGGAGTATCGGGATATATTCTAAGATTTGGTTGTTGTTGAATGAGAAGAGATCTTCAGACTTTTCTTGAAGCTAGTTGTCAGCGCATGCCTGAGTAGTTGAGGCAAGCACGACCTACTGCCACTTCCCTTTCCAGAAGTGTTCCAACTCTTTAGGATAATTGAGTTGGAACAACGGGGATAGGTAGGCAGGTACGAACCGAAAGCTGTCTACCGCGAGCACAGAAGAGAGGGGAATTAGCAAACCAATTCCGAGTTCCTCTAAACTCTCAAGTCATCCGAGTAACAAGAAACATTGTATGCACGCAAGAAAATGATCGAACACTCTTCTTACATTCATTTCTCCTTAACTATAAGCTCCATTTACAATTAGCTTCGCACGAAGTTTGCTATCACCCATTCATCAATCAAGTTCCTCCTTTGGTTTTTCTTCCCCAGCTCTCACAGCCATGTTTTTCTTTCTCTTACATAAAGTCATATACCAACAAACGCCTTAAAATGTTCTTGCGCAAACCCAAACGCCAAAGCCCGTTTCGCGCCTCTTATGCCTTTTTCCATGCATCAAATAGTAGCATCATTGAATACGCTCATAAGCTCATACATGCTCAAGCAAAAAAAGACAAAAAAATTAGGCGGGAAAAAACGAGAGGGGAAGTTACAATGCCTTCCATCAAAAAGCTACCTTTCCATTACCATTGTATCTTGAACCCATAGAACTGAACGAGTTCATGGGGCTAACTAACGTCGCGGGTGTCATCGTTCCGTCGTTTGAGCTTAGAGCTGAGCTCATTGAACCCATCGATGAGGACATCGTTCCAGTACGAGAAGAGGCAACCGAGCTACCATTTGTCGCTATATAAGCGTCTGCTCGCTCGAAGAAGTTTCCACTGAACATCTGGTTATATTGAGGTGTTGAGGGAACTGTCGCTTGCACAGCTGGTCCGAGTGCGGCACTTTGTGGTGTCATTGGCAGCGGAACTTGTGATGCAGGTGACCGTAAATTATAGGATGAGCCATTCATCATCCCATTTGAGGTTTGTGGACCAGCGAGGAAAGACCAGGGTGAATTCTGAATGAGTTGGCTGGTTTCCTTTATGGCTTTCTGGAGTGGTCGAAGAATCTGAATTACTTCCATGGGTAGTAAACTGGTGAGACCTTTCGCTTCCTTCACTCTGACAACAAGATCTGTGTATGCCTGCAAGAAGTTAGAAACCAGTAGCCAAGAGAGTGGGCACAAGGTATACTTACAAGAATAAATGTATTGCAAAGCTCCCAGAAGGCTCCTTGTGATCTGACACCAGGCTCTTTGAGTTTGATGACAGACAGACGAGCTCTGAGATTCTCCGCAGTACGGTATGCGGTATTACACTTATCAACTAGGACATTCCAAAATTGTTGGGGAAGTTCTGGGTTTTGTTGTTGGTTACTAGTCCTCATAGCTTGTACAAAGTGATTGTTGACTCTCGGCAGTGCTTTGATGGCCATTTCAGAAGATTCCAGAAGACGTAGGTAGATTCGTTCGAAATCTCGATCTTCCTCGCTAAATTCGCTTCGGACTAACCTATCGCCAACATTTGATGAGACAAATGAATCCCCAGAGCGAGGCGTAGCACTGGTCATGGTTATAGATCTTCCAGTGAGGAGCGAGGATGAAGGACCTGTCGCAACGCGTAGGTTTGGACCAGTGTGAAGTGCGGTGGCACTCCTAGATCTCATACTAGCCCCAGGTCTCTCCCGAGTGGGTGTGACGGATTTGTCCCGAGCTTGATATCGAACAGGCTCTTCCATCTCTACTTCCTCCGATATTCTAGATCTGTGGCCTTGCTGATGTTTGAAGAGGTCTGCACCGGCATTGCGTATCTCAGCAGCACTTCCGTATATAAGCAGGAGAAGAGTTCGAATGTATCTTGGGTCTCCATTATCTAGCAAGGTTTCGACGTTCCGTGACAAAAGACCCATAACATGGATATATGCATGTACGCTTGTTAAACAAGCACGGTGTACATTTTCGTTCGAACGGGGTGATGTTTCTTCATCTTCTTCAGAATATGTGATGTAATCTTGGATATGTCGATCAAGTTCCTCAACATGTGTAGTTGCATTGTAGAATACTCGCTCGAGGCTTGTTCGCTTGTTCGTTCCATCTCGAGCAAGGCCAAGGAGGTTTTGTATAAGTGGGTGGACTTGGAATAATGCATACAAAATTCCTTTTGCACCTTCAATTACTGGATCAGGCGAAGAGGATTCTCGTTTACGCTCAGGGAGGCTTGATAGTCGTCGCACATAGGTTGCTCTTTGAGTAGCCGAATCGGCAGGACTAGCAGGGCTTCTTGTGTTTGCAGTTCCATTTGTACCATTGGTGCCGTTCTGCATTGCAGATCCGTGGCTAAGACCTCTAAAGTGACTATGGCGATTTGATTTGGATTCTTCCACTGTGCCTAGTTCATAGGCCTTTTTGGTAACGAAGCCCAATCTCCTGGAACGAGATTCAGATGAACGCGCCGCTTGGACGATACCTTCGCTATTACTTCGCACGCGCTCGTTGGTACTTTGGATCGTCAAAGGCATTACATTTGGTTGACGCGCTGCAGAATTTTGCTGTGAAAGTCCTCGCTGGTGAGCCCGTGGAGGGATCGGGGGAGCGCGGGGAAATGCAGGTGATCGCACATCAGGTACGTCGGTTCCATTCACTTTGACTGGAAAACGGCCGCTCATAGCGCGTCTCATGGGCCTTGGAGTTTCCGTTCCTTCGCTGGACTCTTCCCCACCAGATTCCGTTTCGGATCGATCAATTATTTGTTTCGTCTTCAAAAATCGCTTTATCTGGGAGGTAACAGCAAAATTCTCGATCTCGTTTTCTTGAAAACGGCCGTTTGGAGGTGTCGTCGATTGTGCCTGAAGTATCTCCTTTGGCGGGAATTTTATGGGGTTTCCGTCTAGCTTGAGAACTTGTAGAGAGGCCATGTCTGCTAGACACAATGGAAGAGCTTCAATCCGGTTCTTTTGGACAGACAAGACCTTTAGCGAAGTCAGTTTAATCAACTCCGGCGGAAGAACCTTGAGTTTGTTTCGTCCAAGATCCAAAATTTCGAGAGAGGTCAATTGGCATATCTATAATCATATCAGCCCCTTGCTTTATACTGTTTCAACCTCTGAACATACAGATTGTGGGAATTCGCGGATAAGGTTGTTGCGAACGTTCAAGTATCGTAATGATATGCATTCCGAGAATCTAGAGGGGAATGTGGAGATGAAGTTGTGGGACAGAGCCAGTCTGCGGGGGAAAGGGTGTTAGCTAAATACTAGTATAATGAGGAGTATAAAATACCTTTCGAGTTCATTTTTAATTATGTCGACCACCTCCTCTGGGAAGCGCTGGATCTGCTTGTGGCTCAAATCGATCGTCACCCCGGGTTTTAACTCGGTGCTAACTCCACTTGCTTCGGCAGCTTTATTTTGGTTCTCCTCAATCGCTGCTTTCATGGCCTCTCTCGCGAGAACAATGACTTGGCTTGCAGAGATGGCGGTCTGCGTCGAGAGGGAGGAGTTCGAGGGTTCATGTCGAAGGGCGGTATTCGGGAATCGTCGAGCGGTATTCAAGGGAGGAGGGCGTGGTATTCCATTTTCTGCGAGCGGGCGACCTGTTGATTGCGTTGCTGCACCTAGCGGCGGTCCCGAAGGCCTCTCCATCTCAGCGCCTTGCTCCTCGAAGCCTTATTGTTTGCTGAGATGGTGCTTGTTGGGTCGGGGCAGTAGATGTTTCAACTTTGAACTGGCGAAAGTCACCGTCCGTGTTTCGTGGTTTGGGTTGACAGCAGCTTCATGGATGGGTGAGGGAGGGTGTCGCTAGTGTTTTTTGGGGTATTGGTATGTATAAGGGCCTCTGCATGGTGGGTTCACATTATCCACATGAGAAAAGGAAATGTGAGGCTTTGGAGTTTGGTTGTGGTGTTGTCGGTTCACTTTTGCTACTCCATCCCTATGCAGGTGGACCGAATGCAGCAGAAATGGCAGGCACGGCCTTTCAGGCCAGGAACGCCGACGTGAGAGGTTGGTCACCCACCACCAGCAGGCTAATGCTAAATTTGGGGGCTGACAGAGGAAAATCAGGAGAGTTTGGTCAGCTTCAACATCTTCTGCAAGGTACCTACATACATCTGCAGCGATTACCCCAACATCTCTGTATCTTGGGTTATCATTTATTTTCGTCAGAGAGATGTTGTCTCTGGCCCCCAAGCAAGCTATCCGACCACTTTGCAATAGATGAAGCCTTCTCAGCCGATGAGGGAAGCATGCCCTGCCCAGCCATGTCAGACTGAACGAGGAGACCAAATAGAGTAATCACCAGGGCTACTGCATCGCTATCAATTTTTTCTCCGAAGAGGGTGCTATCAATGCTATCATCGGCGTGGCACAAGTGGGCAGATACCGAGTTAGTTCCCGTCTCTTCAGCAACAATGGGCATTGTATTTTGGTTGGCATTGAAAGGCATCATTTTCATTGTCCATATCAGTGGGCTGCGAGTAACTATCCTGCTTTTTCTCAATTGTGCTAAAACTTCTAGGAGAATAGAGATAATACAATACATATCCGATTTTTCCAAGGAAACTAAATTAAATCGATTCTTCTAATCTATATGGATCAACTAAGTTGGGCGAAGACATATACCCTACTGGTGATGGTCCAGTGGCTTTCCCTTCAATCATCCAGCATATATATACCAACCCTTCCTCTGGTCCGACAACTCCTTTACAAAGCCTCTCCCAGCCTCGCTCAACATCCTCCATGGAATTCCCCCAAATCAACTCGACCCCTTTCGCTACACCCTGCTGCTTACATATCTCCCACTCACCTTGAAAATCCCCAAAAGACTTCTCGGCACCCAGGATATCTAGAGCTTGCGATCTCAAAGCCGATGCGTCAAGTTGTTGCCTCAGTCCAGCACCTGATTTCGTCCTCTCCAAAAACTTCCTCGTTACTTCTTCAGGACTATCTGCAACAACCTCTCCACCAATACCAACCTGAACAACGTTGCCATACTCTCTTCTCAGCTTCTCGGCTCATCAATCAGCGGCTCCTCCCCTTGATCCGAAGTCACATCTGACAATCTCCGCATCTTCCTGCAAGCTCAGAACGTTGCCTATGTCCTTCGCGTCTCGGGTACTATCCGACTCGTAACATAACACCAGGTCATACAAACCCGTACCCTTAGTGAACGCTCGGGAAGCCTCTGATCCAATACCAACCACCATACGAGGTTTGTTGGCAGCCGGTCGACCACTTGATGCGTAAATGCAAGTGATGTTTTGCCGCTTGGAGAGAGATCAGAACGGCGGTATTGGCTTCTATTTTCCTATCCTTGACGCTCCACCCGTCATCAACATTTGATGGGTGTACAAAATCCTTGTCTGCCCATGCAAAAACGAATCGGTCCATCAAAGTAACCAGTCTCGAAGAGAACCTGAAATAAAGAGTCATATCCAAGGTTTTGGGTTGCCTCGTAATCAAGGTATGCAATACTTGAGGGCGCGCTGAACTGGTATCGGTTGTAGATCGGAAAAACCTTCTCTCTGTGCTCGCTGGTTTCTACAAATTGACCGGTAATGGTGTCATCGATTTGGATATGCAAGTCCACTAGCAAGGTTCCAATCGGGAGGTACCCGAAGACAAGTGTCCCGGGTTCGATGGGCGAACCATCTGCCTTGAATGCGGTACTCTCAACCACAATTCCATATCCCTATGCGGAGATTCGTCCAAACTGAGTGGGATCTGAAAACTTCTTGGGGATGGAACGAGGGAGAGGGTGTAAGTCCCACCAAACAAGCAGATATTTTGCCCTTGCATATGATAGATTGCTTGTCGTCAGTGAGATTATTTTGGACCTGACGCGAAAAGACGATGGCATTAGCGGTGAAAGGGGAAGCTCTAACGGAAGAGCAATAATATGTTGTTCTTCATAGTTGATCTTTGAAAGTACTTGTATTTTTGGCGTTGCCATTAAGAGATACAAATTTCGGATTTGGATTTCTTACTAGCTTACGTATACCGTTGTCAGAGTAATGCATGCCAGCAATATTATGTGGGGTTAAACTCTTCTATTAGATCCTTACGGTCGTAAGAGTGATATGTTTTCTACGATGATTCTCGTTACTCGAGTAGCTACGGAAGCTTCGGGGGCTATGTCTTGCTCGCCGCAAGATACTTCACTCGATTATATTATGCGAAATGGTCTTGAGTAAATATAATGAAACAAACATTCTTCAGACGATTATTTCAAATTCAATCTGAACTCATTCACCAATGCTACAGTAGCACTGAGTAGCTAACTCTTAGGTACCGACACTATTAACCACCGATATTTCCAGAGAGTTCTAACAATACAAGCGAGCTTAACAACTCCCGATCCGTAAGATACCTATCCATAGCTCTCCCTGCCTTCCATACAGTAAGATTACAGCATCAACCTATCGGTGACCACAATGCGGGAAATAAATAACCACCCCGCCTTTAGGCGAGTACAGATCCAACGTCCAGCATGCAGTCAGCATTATAACGAGTAGACGAGGAGTAGAAGCTTCCACGAAGGTAAGTTTGGTTATTGGCTACAGATTTTTTCTCTCGATCGGTAAGGGGGATTGTGAAGGTGGCTTGAAAGCGTGGGCGACTCGCGGAGTAAATGGTGGTCCGTACCTGCCTCGCTAGCTCGCTGTTCCAACTTTGTAGGATAGATGGAGTTGAATGTGCCAACTATCTAGGCGAATATCTTGAAGTGTTCCAGTTCTTGAGATTGATTTATTTGAGTTTCCCTAAAGCAGGTGCGAACTTATTTACTGCTACTTTTTCTGTCCACCAGGAGGGCGAGTATCACTTTTTAGCTCACGCATCTACACGCATAGATTCATGTAACTCTAAGGCAGTGATAGCTTACACAAAAATCAGCAATAAGTCAAAGGATGGAATAGATGCCCAATTTTTTCAAAACACGATGCGCACTCTCAAGAACCTTCTTCACAAAATACATTTAACCGAGCAATCAAACTAATTTTTGAGTTAGCAGCGTGCGAGACTGACGCGACAACTCAAACGGGTGGGTCATCGAGTCTTTTGATCGTTGGGGTCGACTAAAAAAGTTGTTTGTCGTTATGAGTGACCTTGGGAGTTCCGGGTTGTTGGTTTGGGGAGGAACTTGAGGAAGGAGCGAGGGAGTGAGTGGGCGCCCCCGCCAACGACGGGAGTAAACCTGGAAAACTGACGGAGCCAGACAAGCAATAAATTGAACTCGCTAGGTACCTTGTCTGTAATAGATAAGTAACGACTTAAAGTTAGACATGGTAAAGATAAAATATCGTAGATACGTTAATTACCCATCCTGCCTCTGTCTTCACCACAAGGATGTGGAAGACGAAGAGCGAATCACCGGGTATTGAGCTTGACACTCTCTCTTCCAAGTACTTCTGTGCTGCTGAAAACGAAATCTCTGGACATGTTCTCCTATCAAAAAATCAAATTCTTCTAAATGTTCTCAATATGACTGCCCTACTTAACCTGAAGTCAGGGTGTTCACGGAAACAAACCCTAGATCTCTCACCAGAAGGTTGTTTATTTTTCCGGACGGAGTTTATATAGTACTTCCCTCTTTCTTACAATCGATTTCCAGGCTGCCTGGGTGATTCTCAATATCTACCCAGTAGTGGCCAAGGTCGTAAAGGACATTGTAAGTCGAAGTAACTACATTAGCTTGTACCTGTCTACCTAGCCCTCGCTGTTTCAACTTTCTAAGGGAATTCAAATAAACTCTACTACGTACTACTATTAACCCAGGTGTTTTAGAACAATCAACCCAAAATATCAGAGAGTTCGAACAGCGGGTAATTTATCCACTGCCGCTTTTATG
Source organism: Hymenoscyphus salicellus (assembly GCA_001414355.1). Lineage (NCBI taxonomy): Eukaryota > Fungi > Ascomycota > Leotiomycetes > Helotiales > Helotiaceae > Hymenoscyphus > Hymenoscyphus salicellus. The sequence goes on from LLCD01000335.1 coordinate 13,122, forward strand.
TGCTGAAGGCCGAACTTCGGCCCGAGTTAGGGATGTTTTGTCCGATGTCCTTGGACGCGCTTGCCTCCCTCGACTTCTTATGCAACTTCTGACCATCTCCAGCATCTTCGGCCCTTGTATTATGGATCGTTTCGCGTACTCAGATCTCGTTGTCATCTTCAAACAACCTTGAGACTGCAAGCTAGAGTCATTCTCTTTCCTTTCATCCATTCACCAAAATCGGAAATCTTCAACATGCCTCCCGGTCTCTTAAGGTCAAATTCTTGTGTGGACATCGATTTTACTTTGCGGAGAAAATTTAGAAAGACTGGCTTTCGGTAAGATCAAAGATCCCGAAATGAAAATAAATACTCGTTGCTAACTTGAACATCTCTAGGCCTATGCAACGAGATGTCATCGTTGCTGCGTTAGATGGAAACGATGTATTCGTCCAAGCTGCCACCAGTTTTGGCAAGAGTTTGTGCTTTCAACTCCCTGCTGTCATAGACCATGGAAGTAAGCATGTATCATGCCCGGGCTTTATTTCTCTCAATCTAACTCATTTTAGTTACCATCGTCGTCTCTCCTCTCCTTTCATTGATGGTGAGTAAAAGAAATACATTTTCCAGAAAGAAATTAACATGGTCCCAGGCAGATCAAGTGAATGCTCTCAAAGCAGCAGATATAGAAGCAGGCTCAATCAATCGCAACACACCTTATGATGAAAGACAACGCCTTCTCCAAGATTTAGCAACTGGCCACCCTCTCACACGCCTTCTTTACGTTACGCCAGAGCAATGTGCTGCCGATACATTTCGCAACAAACTGAAAATTGTGTATGAGCAAAGGGAGCTTGCTCGTATTGCTGTTGATGAAGCCCATTGTATTTCGGAATGGGGTCACGATTTCCGGCCGTCATTCAAGCAGCTCAAGTGGTTCCGTGAAACTATGCCTGATGTTCCTATCATTTGCCTCACTGCTACAGCAACTCCGCAAGTACGACAGGATGTTATCAATACGCTTGGTCTTTCAGAAAGCAAACTCAAAGTCTTTACAATGACCACCAGCCGGCAGAACTTACATTACGAAGTGAGGTTCAAATCTGACCAGGAGGACAATTACCATGATTTTCTCAAATGGCTCAAAGCAGTACAAAAACGCAGATCAGAGAATGCAGATCGTCGCGCTGAGCTTGAGCAAAATAATGAAAGACTGGACAACGTTTCTGGTATCATTTACACTCTTTTTCGGACAGATTGTGAAGCCCTAGCTGCAAGGCTCCGTGGGGATGGAATAGGAGCAAAGCCTTATCATGCGGGACTCCATAATGATGAGAAGAATGAAACTCTGGAGCGTTGGGTCAACAACGTTAAAGGATACGATGTCGTTGTAGCAACCACAGCCTTTGGAATGGGCATCGACAAGGAGAATGTTCGCTTTGTGGTCCACTGGCAACTCCCAAAATCATTTGAAGGCTTTTATCAAGAAGCTGGAAGAGCAGGGCGGGATGGAAAAGCCAGCATATGCATCATGTACTACAGCCGGGAGGATAGGGATCGCGCATACAATAGGCTCGCCAAAGAGAGAGAATCGTCCAATTTGGAGGTCAGACTGAATAGTCTTCAAGCTCTGGTAAAATACTGCGAGAGTACAGACACTTGCCGGCACAAGCTTATTTGTGGCTATTTTGGAGAAGCGACAACTCCAGAGTGTGATTATGCTTGTGACTGGCATAAAGATGCAAAGGCATTGAGAAGAGCAAAAGAAAATGGTCTGCAGACGGAGGAGTGGGTCAGTACACAAAGGGAGATGGGACGTTTTGATAATTCGTATGATGGATATGATTGAGCTTCATTGAACTGGCTTTGGTCCTATTTACTCTTGTCTTTGCTTTGCCTTTAATGTAAGACGACTGAAGTTTCAAATATGGATACGGGCAGGTCTTTATTACATCAAAGCTAATATCAAATCCTTTGTGAGTACCTATTGCATGGCGGCATACCCCCAAATCATTTTTGCTGTGGGCTTCTGGCTTCTGAATTCTATATATTGAGCCCCTTTCCCTCTCAGAATCGCATCAATTGGATTCCAATCACTCCACAAACGAAATCGACAACGAAAACTCTGCGATCGAATTCCTCACAAAGCAAAAACTCCAAACCTGCTCTCCCGAATCGATCTCTTATCGAATCAACCCTTCAAGTGCCAGCCAGTCGCGAACTTTCCCCGAACACAACCCTACCTCAACAATGGCTACACTTATCCCGGTCCGTATCAACAACGTCAAGAAATACAACCAACCCACCTACGGAACCCACGAAGTTATGACCCTGTCTCTCAATCTCAATCTCGACGGGGATGGTCTTGAACGAGAGGCGAAAACCAAGTCGGAGACTTTCTCAAAAATGTCTACGAGGCGTCAGGAAGTGGCCGAGTGAACAGCAACATCCTCTACAGTGCGGCTTACCATCAAGTCGACGCCCTGAAAGTCATGTCGAATGTGCAGCTAGGTGATAATGCTTGGGGAGACTAACCAAGCGAGAACGTCACACGGGTTACCAAAACAAACGCCAAGCACGTATTCGCGGGACTTGCGAATGCTCGCATCAGCCACTGTATTATGTGCGTTGACATTGTTGGGAAAATGGACCGTGACGCTGAGATTGATCGCATCGTCAAGGAAAGAGAAGCGGCGCGTCTTAATGGCAGAGCTTGAATCGCATCATGTCTTCCGTTCGTATGCTTTGGCGGCTCTTTCTCAAACTCAGATCTCTGAAATCAGTCGGCATTCTGCACGGAACTGGGAACGGTCTTTGGGCGTGGGAAACGGAACTTGTCTGAAGGATGGGGTTTGCATTGAAATGCCAACGGGTTTGCTGTCTTGCTTGGGATTGTGATGGATGATGGATTGGGAAATGTGGAGGATTGCTTGTGATGGGATTTTCAACAAATGTGGTGGATCACAACCAAAAAAAAAAAAATACCTTAAGTAGATCTTCATGAGTCACGGAATGAAATGATCTTTGTCCCAAACCATGCACATTCATTAATATTCGTGACTCGTGATTGAATGTGGCCATTTTTGGCTCTTTTCATAATTTCTTGGTCTGTTTTCAGTTCCATCTCGCTTAATATATCCCTCAACCTCTTGATATCAAAACAAGCCTAAAAATCATTGAGGATATTAAACGCTTTACTTACACATCAAGGCCACTTCCAGTCTCTAACCACTTGTGACACAACACATTTCCACAAGTTTTCCAAAAACTTGACTTCAATAACTCTGCGCGCAAACAACCATAGCATTACACCCAGTTTTCTCAACAAGACTTCTAGGTAGAAACTAGTCATTTCTCAAAGCTTCAAACCCTCCATCTTGCCAGAAATTGATCGGATTCTAATAGCGAGAAAGTATGCTCGCAAAAAAACGTGTGAAGTGAATACCTACTTAGAGATATACTTGTAAGTCCATTCGGTTCATTTCATTAGTTGAAGAAGATAACATAAAAAAAACAAAAGATCAAAGTCCCGGGAACTGGAAGATAGAAAAACTGTTAGGTGGGGGTGCGCGGGGGTTCGCGATCAGCTCACGAGTTCGTACACCCCCTATACCTACCCTTTGACTCCGTTGTACGAAACGGTCTCGGAAAATTAAAATCATTGTTCTAGAAGACCTCGGAGAATGTGGAACTTAATTGCTTTGTTCTCCTAATGCTTTTGGGACAAGATTCGTAATTGCACGAGATGTAGTTAGTGTAATAGGTATACGAGGTGTTCGCGAGTGAGCGACAATTGAGAGGAAAGTGGTTTATGATTATTTGATAGACTTGGGATAATGAAAATAATAAGCCCATGATATAACAACTAGGAGTTAAAAGAGGAAGTATATTTATTAGAATTGTAGTTGTTTATATTAATTGTCATGAATCGAGAACTTACGAAAAGTGGGTAGACATATCTTCATTGATTCTGCTAAATTTAATTATTCTACAAAATCGAGACAATTAAAATACACAAGCAAAGAATGGCTTGATAAACTAAAGTCTCGAATTCTCACGCTTCTTGACTTTCATTGCACATTGTAATCCTTAATACAACCCACAAGAGAGAGAATAAAGTGTTCACCCACAAGTCAACATCAGACGGAAGAGGTTCAAGGCATCATTATAAGCGAGGTCACCCTCCTGACAAACAGTGATAAATTCTTGCACGAAGGACTGGGTACAGTCCAATCTGATTCCTCATTATAATATACTATTCTGTTCCCTGCTGTCATGGCTTAAATATGCGATCACCCCAAAGAAACGCCTCGCCATGCAAAACCCAAAAACCAAGATCGCTCAAATTCAAACTTATACAAAACCACCCCATCCAACTTTATACAATTCCCGTCTACAGTCTCCCTCCCGTTCCATCATCTCCAATCATTCACCGCTCACGCCATCAAAAATGCCGTCCCCATCGCCACCAAAACAGCAAAAATAAAACTCCCCCCATCGCTCCCCCCAATCCTCTCCGCACCACTCTTCCCCACCAACCCACAACAAGCCCGATCATAAGTAACATTATTCCACTTAGCCGCAACTTCAAAAACACTCCCCTTCCCAACATTATAATAATCCACATTCAGGAATTTAGGCGGGAAGCCCCACTGCTCCTTGCACTGTTCCGAACTCGTGCCCAGACTCCCAAAACCGGTAACGTTATTCGTGACATTCAAAAGCGGGATGGAAGGAACCAATAATGAATTTCCCAAAATAGAGATTTCGTAATTCAAGTTGTGGTTTACGAGGTAGAGACGATTCTTTGCATCTTCGATTTTGAGTCCTGGTGGTCGTTGGATGTCGCAGGGGAAGCTCCGGTTTACGGGGTCGAAGGGTGTTTCCCACATTTGTGTGAACTCGTCTAGGATCCAAGGGACGGATCCTTGGTTTGCTTCGTAGTCCATGAAAAACACCACGCGTTTTCCGGTGAGGATCATGGATGCAAGAGTAGGCCAATCCTCCCTCCCCATCGGGATCTTGGGCGGTATATACGCGTATTTATCCAAACCCGAAGATTGAATATAAGGCACATATTTCTCTACCGCACTGTAATTCCCATTTCCTAGCAGGATGGTAATCACATCATACGGATGGGCGACCACCCACTCGCGGACTTCGGTCAGGTATGTAGTGATAGGCCCAGCATCGAGGATCTCACAGGATGTGTGGCAGAAATGGGGGGTGCTGTCGTTGCCGAAGTGCATTTGGCCTTGGAGGAGACGGATCCCGTCGTTGAGTTGGTTTGTCACGCCTAGTTGCTGGTTTGCGGCTGCGTTGCCGGTCTTGACAAAGGGCGAGTTGTGGGCGGAGACTTCGGTTATGTTTCCGTATCTGCGGGAGCAGAATTCGGGGTAGTTGTTGCAGGGTGTTACGTTGGTGGGCTGGGTTGCTACCGAGGAGGTTGCGTTTGTGCCTGCGGTGCCGTTTAGACTTGTGCTTGTTCGAGGGAGGCCGGAGAGGAGGGTTCGTGATTCGGAGGTTGTTGTGGCTGTCATTGTTGAGTTGCTGGCTATGTTTGCACCTATTCCAAGGATCGTGGTACTTCCCAGCGTCGTAGTGATTATTGACTCGCCACTTATTATCGTTGAAACAATGGCAGATGTTGTGACTGCGGAAGAGGAGACGATGACTGTTGTGGAAAGTGACAAGTAGGTTCCGGTGGGAGTTGCTGCTTCGCTCAAAGTTCCTGATCCAGAGAGAAGAGTTCGACTATCACTCACTTCTGGAACCTCAGTGACTTGGGCATTTGCTACGAGTGCAAATAAGCCACCGTGGAGAATTCGTGAGTAGAGCATGACTGCGGTATTCCGAGGGTAAACCACCCTTCGTGAGTTTCGTGAGCGTCGTGAGCGTCGTGAGCGTCCTCTTTCAATGCTCGGGGTTTTGATAGCTTTTCTCGGATGGGGGGAGAGAATCAGAAGGGTATCAGATGTCGCCAAGGAGGAAAGTCCTAGGGGTAAGCCAAGGCGACTCGCTGGAGAGAATTCTAGCTCTCGCAAAGTCCCACGGCAGATTCGTGGATATGAGCTAGCGAGGGCGTGTGGTGGTGAGAAATAATTGTTGTTTTAGGAAATTTTATGTCTCTGGATGACGTCGAATGGGATATCGGCAGGGTAGCGGCAAAGACCCAGGGAGGAGGCCGGGGATCGCGGGAAATAGGTCTCACAGGGGCCTCACATGGGCCTCACACGGGGTGGAGCTTGTTTGGATGTTTGGACGGTGGACTTGGGGACTTTTCTTCAAAGCATTAGATGGCACTTCTCGTCGGCAAAAAGTCAATTGCATATGTTTACCAAGCGATCTCTCAAGCCAAAGACATGAAGCAATTGGGAGGCTCAACCTCTTGTTTTCTGTTCTCAAGATGAGAAGGGCTATTGATACGGTCAACGATTAGACTGCCAATGCTTGTCTAATGATTCCAGGGTCTTGGGTACTCAGTGGGTCGTCATCAAAAGAGGCTGAGTCGAGTGAGTTGGTGAGATTGGGAGAGACAGCGCAGCCCTTCTTCTGCAAGGGCCTGTCAACACGAGAAAATGCACCATTGATCGAGCAAGGAGTACGTTTTTCTTATATCTTCTTATATTTTCTCTAGCGGCTGGGCTAGCAGTCAATGTTGTCTTTGCTGGATACGAGGACTCGATCTAGAAGCTGTAAATGCTTTTCGGAACAGCGGATCTGCCCTAGGGTGTGCAACGCGGATAGGCGCATTTAGGGCTGTTTACGGCGTTGTTTACGGCGTTGTTTACGGCGTTGTTTACGACGTTGTTTACGATTTACGACGTTGTTTACGGCCTATCGAGCCCATCCATCACTGCAGCGCCTTCAAACGCTTATCAGACCAGGCGATAGCTGTGATGACGACTGGTTTTTGGTCTGCGTGGATTCCGAAGTTCCTATTTCGCATCTCGAACTGGAAGGGAAGAACCTGACGTTTGATGTTGGTGGGTTGAAAAAGTGGAAAGTGTGAGAAGTCTATCGAGTGAAGGTGTTGAGTGAGATCAGTGGCTGGAAACACCAGAAGCCCCGAAGAAATATCCGACGGTGATGCCCAGCCAAACTGCCGCTTCTACTTCTCCATTTCCAGGCCTCGCACCTTTCTTTTCTAGGGGCCCGTGAGCCACGCAATGTGGGAGGATGCTCGAGGATGCTCGCCTGAAGCTCCCTGCCACAGGCGTCATCCCGCGAAGCTAAAAATTCTACTCTGCCGACACTGACCCAACACGGGAAATCTTGTTGATACCCAGAACTCCACTACCCAGAACTCCACTACCCAAAACTCCACTACTCTACCATTTGGCACAACAGCTGTGCTGTTGCCATCCTCTCCTCCCACTTCCTCACTTCCCATTCATCTTCACTATTCCAACCCATCCGCCCAGCCCAACCCAATTCCCCAACCATGGGATTTCCCACATTCAAAGCCCTCGGTGCTCGAAGACGGGAACAGAAAGTCGAGAGAACGGCATCAGATGGAGTCGTCGAACCAGAACATCAATCCGACCGCACCTTAACCCCAACCTACACACCAGGCGTAGACCTCAAAAGAGCAACCCATACTAGGAAAACATGGATCCTACTATCGTGTCTCTTCTTCTTCATCTCCGTCATCTTTATCATTCTCGTAAGGACCCTTCATCGCCACT
>LLCD01000336.1:0-20772 GCA_001414355.1 Hymenoscyphus salicellus
ATATTCCATTGCGGAAGGTTATTTGCGAATCGGAAGCGTGAAGAAATTTGTGAAGAGACTTCGGATGGCACATCAACAATTGCGGTACTTGGTGCTTCGGTTAATTTCTAAGTCTGCGTCATTGGAAACGCAGCGTATGCGCCACCAGGTGATGATCACTAGGTTCTGGTGTATATGTCACAAATTACACCAAAAGGACATGGCATGTCATGAGTATTCTTTCCTCTCGGACTTCTGTATTGATTTTGAGAAATTGGTACATGAAAAATGCGGAATTCAACACCCACTTCATGGACTTCTCTTTACACTTAGTCAGATACCGAAGACCGAAATTCAAGAGGTACTGAAACTAGGGGCTGCTCAGACCATTCAGATTATAGCTCCAGCGGTCAAAGAAAAAGGTAAAGATAAAATGGTGTTGCGCGTTTGGACGGATTACATGTACTCATCCAAGTGATGAAACACTCCTATTTGGATGATCTGACTCGAGAAAAATAGCAATAATTTCCCACTCCTCGCTTCATTCACAACCTTGCAAAACACTCTTGCGTAATTTTTACACGTATAATTTGAGTCAATATCTCGACGACATCGAGTGCTGCTATTTTTCTCACCAAAAGCTCTTCATTTGAGCTATGAGAACGAGACCATTCTTTCCGAATAAATGGTCTCAGGTTGATGGACGATCGACTGCACTTCTCAATTCCTTAGCGACTCTTTGCACAATAGAAACAACTGTGACATTCAGGAGATAAGACGACGTTGAAGATATCCATATTAACGGCAGTCACAGAGCCACGAGTTTCATCCAAACATGGAGCTGCAAAGAGTAATCTTCTTATTCTTTATCATTTGATATTTAATTGTGTGTTCCCTTTTACACCACCTCCTAGTTTTCTACAGGTTGCGATTCCTTAAAACTAAGTCCTCCAGGAAGATCATTATTATATACAGCTGGTCATCAAATCGAACCCCTACAAAGGGCAGCTGAAGGAGTCCACTAGCGGAGTGCCAATTTTTTCCTGCTTGCATTTACAATAGTCTATACACCACTTGGCTTTAAAGGCATTGTTAAGGGCGTCTCCCGGACATTGTGCCTTATCACCCTTGCACTCCCAACCTGTGGTATCTGGATCAGGAGGATTGGTATCGATGAAGGTGTACTTGGAACTCAAGGGGCTGGTGGCCGAGTGCTTTCCTGATGGATCATTCATGGGGCGGAAACCTTCTTGCTGCGAATAGTTAGCAATCAGCAACCCAAAAAACAAGAGAGTACTTACAAAGAACTCGAATGGGTCTGGTCCATTGACCCATCCAGCATTTGGTCCCTGGCTAACGCATTGGTTGATGATATTCTCGTATGAATCCCAACCTATTGACCTGTTAGTGACATCCTTTGGCTATGTATATTCAACACTCTTACAATTTTGTTGCTGGCTACCGGTGCTCGGGGTCGCTCTATATACATATGCTTCCACATTGTTTGGTAGCGCAACTGATATTTCACATTCGGCTTTGTTGGCACTCTGCCATCGTGAGATTACACCTCCCGGAAAATTTCCCGGGAAGCTACAGTCATTCGTGCAGCTATTTTGTCTGAGGATAAGGAGCAGATCATTCGGGTCTAACAGTGAGCCATCGCTTGGATTCTTCAACTGCTTTGGGACGTAAGGAACAGAGTGGAAAGAGCATGTGGGGTATTTTGTCGAGGGAACGAACGGATTTCCCGGACACGTTTTGGCAGAAGTATCTTCATCGCTGTCTACAATTCCAAGTTGTTTATCGAGCTCGATTTCCATATGGTAGAGAATAAGATTCGCAATGATAGCATGCCCGTTGGGTTGTGGATGAAAGACTCGCTTGACTTTATCTGGTAGCCACCAGGAGATACCACCAACACTGGCAGATAGCTGTACGCTTTCGGAAGCATTGATCGCCGCGTTCAATTTCAGACTTACTGGCGGAGTATCTGGATGTAACTCTTCAAACTCCCCTTCAGATAAATCAGCCTTCCAGGCTGGGTTCTTTTCCAATTCTTGTTCGATCAAGTTCGCTACCCCCCCTTCAAATGTTCCATCTGGGATGACATCCTCGGGATCGGAGACTGGATCGTCTCGCTTCACCTTGAACGGGAAGTCGTGGTCGTTGGTTCCTCGCTCATACCAAAGGAGATAGTTCGCATCTCCGCTGGGTTCAGTGACGCCGTCTTCGCAATATCTACCACCCCAACCTGCAAAGTATTCGTCGTAATCGATGAAAACAGCACTGGGACCAGCATTCGCAACCGCTTCCATGATCTTAGCATTAACTCCATCCACGAGATCGTTGTACTGCTTCCGACGCGCATTGCTAAGTGAGTCCTTATACTCGTTCTTGACATCTTTATCGTTCCAGAATACGAAGCTTGCAGAATTGCATTGTGTGCTGTCGACATCGAAGAATTTCGCGTAGCCTGTGTAATAGATGCGACCAGTTTTGGGAGTCACCTTTGGCAGAGCTGCATCGATGAGGTTCTTTAGTGTTCCTGGGAGGTCATTGTTGATTTTGGCTTGTGTCGCTTTCAAAGTCGCATCGCATGTTGTGGTTTTTTGGGCTAGCCATCCGAAGATGCAATCATTGAGAATACTCGATAGACCAACATCATTTCCGCCAGCGGTGATAGTTAACTATATTTCCTTAAATTAGCCTCCAAGTCCAAGAGACGTTCGAAGGTACACTTACAGCATCAACACCTCCATTCTTAACCTTCGGAATCTGGTTCTTCAAGACATCCACGGCCGTAGCCCCCGAGCATGATAAGGGCTGAAATGATCTCCCAGCGAGAGCTCCCATTCTATCGTCCCCGAAAACCAAGTATGGATAGGAATGATCGTATCGAGAACAACTCCAGTCTGTACGCTTTCCCGCGCCAATACCTGCTGCGAAAGAATCTCCGATTGAGGTATATGACTTGATGGCTGAGAGGTCTGAGGACTCAGTGTCAGAGACTGCTCGAACTTGGAGGTTATTTGTATATCCATAATTTGGAAATTCAGTCGGTATACCGAGAGCTATTCCGTAAAAGAAGGACAGAAACGAGAGTTGGGAAAGAGAATGCATCGTAAGTGAAAGAAATTATGAGAACCAAGTAAACATATGATGGAAGAACCAGCATGAACATGCTTAATAAAAACACTAATTCGGATACCAATGCTAATATCTCCAAACCAAATTTCACAATCTCAATTATTTTGTCGAGTTAACTAATAATAGAACCCCTCTCGCAACCGGCAATGCAAGACCATCCTTTTCCTTTCAGGGGTATCCCGTGAATAAAATACAGCGCATTCCACAGCCTAATATATTTTGATATATTCTCTACTAACTTGCATATGCTTAAATTTAGCGTTCGAAATAATGCAGTCATACCTCAAAATTGTATTTGTGATCGGTTGGAGAACCTTACTTTCAGCCTCAGTTGCGCCATTTTTGGCCCCCTTTTTGCTTTTAGCGAATCAGAGCACTCGCGTGGACGGGATGGCAATTTTGCTTCGCCCGGATATTTGAGGCTCTGAAGGATTTATTGATAGACGTGATGTTTTTGTGGGGGAGATTATTGTGATACATGTTGATCACTGGTGGATTATTGCGGAGAGCATATTTGTGGTGCGGTTGGTATGGTGGTGCGGCTGACTACTGCGAAGGATTTTTTGGGGTTCCTGCGGTAAGTGGGTTGGAGGACCGACAGGGAGGGGGGGTCGCTTGTCGTATTGAGATTTGAGGGACTTCTTCTCTATCTTTTGTGTTATATGATGTACTTTGATTGTCTATCTTCGGAATTCAACAGTGTTTTGTCTGCTGTCTTCATGATGAGGTTGGAAATTTAAACGCAGAGTAAGTTACAAGTCCCAGAAATTTGTCAGTGAGAGTGGTATACTAGATGATAGCAGATTCAAATTGATTAACCATGTTCTAAGCCTCACTTTCCGCAAATACCACACTCGTTTATATATTCCTTATTCAAATCAACAACCTTCTTTCTCCGGATTCCTCTTCCCTCGCATGTCAAATTGTAATTGATTAAATAAGTATACTCTACTGGAAAGTACACTCGTTCATAGCCCTCGATAAATACCTACCATGCAATTCCAAACTGCCTCCACCTGGCTCCTCCTCTCTCTTTTCCTCCTCCTCGTCTCAACAACCAACGACTTAAAATTCAAACTCGACCAAGCTGCCGCCGAAAAAGGCTACTTCCTCTTCTCCACTATCCTCCCCATGTCCCAAGATCTCACCGACCAAGAAATCTACGGTATAGCCCGCGATGCTTTGCTCCAAATGAAAGACAAAGACTCCCCAACAGGCTGGAAAAAATCCATCCAAGCCTTCAAGAACGGAAACAACAAGAGAGCGGCCAGCGAGGGAGACACTTCGACTGTTGTGACGGCTATGTTGGATACCGATCAAAGACGTCTATATCTCTCTTCCAGCATGAAGAGACTCAGGGGCCAATCTTCCTTCCGCATGAATCTCGACGGGACTCTGGGGAGTAAGAGTGTAAACAAGTTCCTTGAGAAGACTTGCATGCGGTGTAGTATTGCGAAGGAGATTCCTTTGGATAACGAGGGCAATCCAAAATTGAATCATCAGAATCAAGCTAGTTGTGGTGAAGTGATGGCGTTGCATGCTTGGGATCTGGTAAATGGTGGCACGAAGCTTCTTGGTGACTCCTTGCATAATGGGAAGATTGTGGCGATTGCGGGGGACAAGCCGACGACGGTGAAGATTAAGGCTCCTTGTGCGGGGGATGGGATAAGGGGGGGTTACGGGTGTTTCGATGTTCTTGCTGATGCGAAGTTGACTGCTTTGCCTGAGAATACTGTTCTTTTGGATGTTGCGCCTGATGTGAGCTTCGCTGATCCCTTGCAGAAGAGTGTGATTTGTTGAGTAGTTATCTAATTAGATGTGTGTGATTATTACCAAGTTCATTGGGTTACTGAAAAAAGATCTTGGTGTTTATTTTCCACTTCCGTGGAGGAAGTCTAGCTCTTAAACTATTAAAGAAACCGTCATATCTTACAACCCACTAGAGAGAATGTTTCTCCAACCGGGGGGAACCATTTGATAACCTCTAATTTGGTCCATACTTTGTTTACATCTTTAAAAATCCCTTTTTTTGTTCCGAGTTGCCTCATCTCTTTATTCTCGAGTAAGAGCTATCCTCAACTGAGTTCCGCCTAAATATTCTTCGTAATGCATTTCTTGGTCCCCTTTCCTTCAACAGCAACAGTTTTTCGTTGGATTTCTGATGGTCCTCAAGAACAATCCCAAGCTGAGAGTCGGAGGTTCTGCAGACTTTGATGGTATATTCATCACCCTTCATTGTAGTTTTCACAGAAGGTTCAGTGGGCGGGGAATTCGCCGCGAGTAGAAACAGTTCGCCAAGAGATTTTAACGCGGTACTTTCTCTTCCAAATCCAACGAGAATAATTGTATGAACCAGTACTATGAGTATATGAGCGAGGAGAATCGCCGCCGCGATTCGTCTGGTGACACCATCCATTGAGTAACTGTAACCATTTCGGAGAATGGTCAAGGTCAACGCTGTGGCGTTGTTCAAGTTGAAATCCGGATTGTTTTTTGTAGCCCCAAGTTCACCGTTGAGATTATGTAAATAGAATGTGTCGTTTCCAGCTGCTGGGAGGCCGGCGAGTACCACGTCATTTTCGATTCTGGATATTGCGTCTGTGAGAAGCAAGGAAATTGCTCGTCCAAAACCGGAACCTCGGACTTCCTGAGGTGACCATTGCTGAATATCAGCATCAACCTTTGGAACTAGTTGTACGATTGTAACGGTTGGTGGTAAGACTAGATTTGCCCACTCTGCACTTATCATAATATTCGTTCCATTCGCGTGCTTGCTGTCCACTGTATCTACATCCCCGAGCGCAGAAAGCGAGCTCGAATAGATAAAAGAGCCAGCAGACGGCTTCAAGTATGTTTCGTGAGGCACCCAGCTAGTATAAACAGAGCAGGATCGGATCCAGGTACGATGATCTCTTGGCTGCCCGTGACATATATGAATGCGGCGGCAATGGACGGCGTGTTGTTTCCTAAGAAGGGAGGATCTATCCAAAGAGCTGTCCTCAAATCTGATTGGTTCAAAAATGGGATGAAAACATCGCTGTTGAGAGACCAACCTTGAGAGTTCCCCATGATGGGAAAGCTTATTGGTCGCTTGATAATTGCACTCATAGGATCAGAATTATCATCGATGAGTTTTTGAAAGGAGGAGCAAACTGGGATTGTCTGGGGTCCAAAGAAGGAGGTACCATTGGGAAGCGACAGTTTATAATAGGTACTCTGGCCTTTTGGTGCATGGTTTTTATAATAAGCCGCACCTGTTTGAAGCATGTTGCTGACGGATGAAGAGGGCGTGCTAATTATTCTCCCCCATTGTTCTAAAAGTCGATTGTAAATTTTCGTACCCCCTACACCACTGGCTCCTGTGGGAATCGAATAGTTTGTCGTTCTTTCCGTAGCCTGTGCCAGAATATTCGAGAATCCGCCCGCCGGACAGTATCCTGGGGTTGATGCCTTGATATACGTGCAGGCGGATGGCATAAAATTGTGTATTGTAATATTTGTAGGCCACAGCATTTGTTCTCTGGTAGAAGCAAAGAATTTCTCCAGTTTAACGCTTTTCGGATAAATTGGCCCGGGGTTGGATATCTCGTAGGGGACTGGCCACCATCCAATGGCAGGGAGCATTAAAATGGCCGAAGAGGGACCAACTATGGCAGCCATGATCATGAAAGTGATCACAATTAACACGAACAAAAATCGTCGAACTCGAAAGCCCCTGGTGAAAGATTTGCTCCAGAGACCGGGACTGCAGACTGCACTTAAATCAGTGAGTTGAAAGCCTGCGAGTACTCCACCCAGAGACAGCCCCCTCCCATTCGAATGAACAAGCTCGTATTGAATATGACTGATGGCTGCTGTAGACAGAGATGCTGCCACAAGAATCTCATGCAATTTGGCTGCAAACTGGAGACTGTTGAAACAAAGGTGTTAATGACTGGTTTCAGGATCATCGAAGTACTTTGTTGAAAAATTCAGAACTAGTAGTGCGACCGAGATAGCAACTGCAGGTACATGTATAGTGCATCGAGCCAAGCTCTTCCATCGCTCGTGGCCAAAAATATCTCCCAATATGTTAGCCATTGGAGGAATGCTGGATGCGCCAGACAAGATGTCTAGGATGCTTCGTTTTTACTAGTGTGGAGTACTCTATAGTTGAACCAGGATAAGAACGAAATTCCATGCTTGAAAGAGGAGTTGTTGCGATTTCAATCGACGGCAGCGAGATTGTTCTTCATAATATAATGAGATAATGTATAACTGTGTAACCGTAAGCTCGTGTTGTATGTAAAGACCAAGGCACACTTTCCATGTTAAATCCTATCAGTCTTCAAGTAGTGCAGGCGGAGTCCTTGGCGAATAAGCTGTTCTGATTTTTTTCTTCGTCCGTTTCTTGAGCCTCCCTCCATCAGCTGGATGAGACCCGCGAAAAGCTAGATTTCCAACCGTCGGCCATGAAATTAGTGAGAGAATGAAAGGTACGTCCCTCCATGACTCGGGTTCCTTAGGGGACAATCTTTCCTTCCCATTTACCTCGCTCGATCTTGTTGTGTCACCGTAAGCGGAGAGTTGCGTTGTCTTCACAGGCTTACAGCCTGACAGGTGATGTGCAGAGTCTTCCGGGGCTGCGACTTTACAATTCAAGGCATATAGATAGGTCGTCATTTAATATGTCGCAGAATCCAAACCTACTTTTAGTAATTGTGAGAGCGTTTCTAATTGATTGAATTATCTTATTTTTCTGGGTATATCAAGTCCTATCAAGTATGCGGTAGTCATTTTCCGTTGAAGCTACGTGCAGCCAGGTACTCACTCAACAATTGAGTACATATTCATACCCTCAAAACGCCATACAAATCCATTGCTATGCAGCCCCCATAATTCCGTCTAATCGCCAATCATTATTTCATTGCCAAGATATTCGAGATTCGTAACGATAAATCGAGGATTGTGATATGCTCATCTGAACCATCCACCAAGCGTTTATCAACCTCGGAGAAGACGAGGGTGATTTTATTCTTTTGTACATCGGGTATTGCTTCGTTGTAGAGAACGGATTGGAATAGCTAGACAAAGTTAGTTTGGAAACATCTTTCTAAGGTCGGGAAAATGGTATATACCTGTGTGACGACTTGAGTAGCACTCCAGCCATCCGCAACCATATCAGTAACCACCCTCGAAACGTTGTCATAGACAACCCCCTTTGATTTTGGTTGCATAGCCAGCACCAATTTATCAATCGTCTCGTCCGGAATCACACCAGCAATATCCTCAATACTCTTCACAGTAACAATCTTCTCCCCGTCATCAACATCCATCTCATCCTCATCCTTCTCCGCCACACCCACAGCACCCACCAATCTCGCCGCACTCTGCAAGAAGGTAATCGCCTTCCGCAAATCTCCCTCACTGCACCTAATCAGCGTATCCACCGCCCCATCCTCAAGCTTCACCCCCTCCTTCTCCGCAATCTCCTCCACCCTCTTAACCGCATTCCCCTGATCCAAGCTCTTAAACCGGAACTTACTACACCTACTAGCAAGCGGATCAATAATCCTCGTCACATAATTGCAAATCAGACAGAACCGCGTAATCTTGCTATACGTCTCCATTGTTCTTCTCAGGGCACTTTGTGCATCTTGCGTCATACTGTCCGCCTCATCCAATATGATGATCTTGTATGGCGGACATGGATAGAGGTTTCGGCAGGCGGCTGAGGGTTGCGTGAGTTGCATTCGTGCGAAGTCTTTGACTTTCTCGCGGACGATGGAGATTCCGCGCTCGTCGGAGGCGTTGAGTTCGAGGACGCGGGATTTGATGAGTTCGGGGCCGTAGAGCTCTTTGGCTAGGGCGAGGACGGTGGAGGTTTTTCCTGTGCCTGGGGGGCCGTAGAAGAGCATGTGTGGGAGCTGTGGACGTTAGTTGTGGTGTTGCTTGGAGGGGTAGGAAACTTACATTGGAGGATTGGAGAGTTCTCTGGAGGACTGTGATTGTGTGGTCCTGGGCTGTGACATCGCTGAGGTTTTTGGGACGACTGAATATGTGTAAGTATATTGTGCCAGCTCTGAGAAGGGTTACTGGCGTACTATTTCTCAACCCAGGGTTGAAGTCGGTTTGTCTCTTTTATAGGCGCAGCTTTCGTGGATATACCATTCGCGGCAGCCTCCTTGCGGGCTTTGAGATCAAAGAATCCTGCCATGTCGAAATAACCAGGTATTCAGATATGAAAGTATTGAGAGTCGGGTCAGAATTGGCAATGTGGTGTTGTCAGTTCAATGGAAGAAAGAATTGCTGGGGGACGCGACGTAAAAGCGGCACGCACGCGTTAAGTGGAAAATACAATCAAGATAGCTCCATGCTTCGTCCGAACTCCGCAAACACCTTGGGCATTCATCGGGAAGGCTCTAAGACACTTTTGCAGCAATTGCAGCAGGAAATCCAGGACAATTGTGTACGTTATATTTTATCAATTATTATTTTCCGCCACATCTCGACCCTCGGGGCTCCCTCCCCCGATTTGTTTTCAAGAACAAGAAATGGTACATGGAGAAGGGGGGCGGCGATGTGGTCAGAGTCGATGGGTAGGAGCGACTTCGATATAGGTAGGCTCGGTGAACGCTTGGTGCGAAATAGTCGCTCCTTCAATTTTCGATCCCCTAGGTGAAAAGAGGGAAAGAGCGATGTTGGGTCAGTCCGAGGCTACCTATCTCGTGCTATCTCGTCCGACCCCGATCAATTGAGAGGTTTAGATGAGAGTCGCAAAGTCGTTGCTCTATGGGGCTAGTTCCATCATGTCTTTTATCTTCTGTATACTGTCTACGTCGAAGTTCTGCTTTGTCGTTTATTGGGATCAATTCATATATAGTTGGAAATGAATTGGCTATTGGTAGATTACCTGCAAATAGCTATACTCTAAAGCAATTCGTGAGTTACCCAGGAATAGTATTTTCGATATGCTGTTCCTAGGTCACCCAGGAACTGTAAGATTGAGGGTTTGAGGCTATTTGTAGGTAACCTGCAAATAAAATACTCTTTTCTGCGGTTATTAGTCGGTTACCTGCTGATAGTTGGACCTCAGAGTGTTTCATTTGCGAGCATCCTACCATAAATTCCTGGAGGCGGTGACCATTGTTATCGACACATTGGATGAGTGTTCTGGGGATGAGGGAAAGTCTCTTCTAGTGCGTGTGAGTCTAGTAGACCCTTAGGGGCCTCATCCCAAGCTTCGTGACTCTGGGGGCTCATGGCATCATATGGAAAAATTGAGCTTGAAGGATCGAAACAATTTTTGATTATACCTCTATACACGAAAACCGCCCCCAAAAAAGGTTCAAACGTCAAAAGCAATC
This sequence comes from Hymenoscyphus salicellus, assembly GCA_001414355.1. Classification (NCBI taxonomy): domain Eukaryota; kingdom Fungi; phylum Ascomycota; class Leotiomycetes; order Helotiales; family Helotiaceae; genus Hymenoscyphus; species Hymenoscyphus salicellus. The sequence continues at coordinate 10,473 of LLCD01000336.1, forward strand.
AGATATATCATTCTCGATAGGGCTCAAGCAAACGAAAGCCAATATGTCACGAACTTCAAATTTCCCGATAACTCCTATCACTCGTTTCCATGCTTGCCTGCAAGCTCTATGTAGTATCCAAGTTTATGGTGGAAGGGTGCAGAAGCGACAGCTTCTATGTGCTTCATCGAACCTCCTCACTCTTTTAGATTCGCTCAACTGAGCTGATGAAGCCTGTACAGGGTCTTTAATCCTCGAGATTTCCCTTTTCGTCTTGTTGCGTCGGTAATGTTCTACCTCCACCAAGCTATCATGCTCTGCTTGCTCTTTCGATCCCTCTTTGTCACCATCTACTGTGGTATCTGACCTTGGCATGAACAGTTTTGCCATTGCATTCTGGATTGGGCCAAGGTTGATAAAAATGTTAAAATCAAGGAAATCGCGATCCGAATCGGTCTTAATAATGTTGTATTTGTTGAAAGCGTCAGTCTCCTCCAAGAATTTTTCACCGAGAATAACATCAAACGGCAGATCTGGTAGAATGTGGAAATCTATGGAGGTCTCCATCAAACCATCGATACCTCTCATCTGGAGGGATTTGACATTGACTATCCCCATCGTCGTCGCTTCGCTTTCATCAGGAAGCATCACACGGGACTGGCTGCTCAGTCGGTCGTCGATTTTGAATCTCCGCTGGACCGCACATTCAAGAGACATCAGGTTGAAATCAGATCCGGTGTCTGCACAGCCAACGAGTCGGTGTTCGTCTGCCACAAGATCTACTGTTGCTTGACCGCCCGTATATGCCAACATCGGTATGCTGCGCATAAACCCTATCGGAGAATCCACTAATAAGTGCCTCTTCTTTGTCAAGAGTTGAGTCTTTTGGATGAATCCAAGACCAACAACCAGTGGCGCAACACATTTCCTCAAAACATGGAAACACCGGCCCTCTTCATGCTCACCACTGCCGACGAGCTTGCACTTGATATAACAACGGCCAACGGATCGTATATATTGTCCATTCCCCATCTTAAACACAACTCCGTCTTCGTTTCGGCCCTCAACGATTAAGTCGTGCTGAAGGGCAATTCTTCCGAAACTAGGTCGGTCTGCGAGCCAGAATCTGGTCTAGCAAAGCTCTCCTTCCCATTCACTAGTATGCGAACGGCTTTCCTCCGAACACATGGTTGAACAGGCTCTCGTTCAGTTGATGAGCCGCCGTAAAGGCAAAGCTCTAGCCATTCAAGTCGCTCTTCTTGATCGTCCAAGGCGGATATCAATTTATCGTGAGTATCCTCCAAACTATCACAATCTTCTCTTGTCTTGATACATTCTTGCACGAGTCCGTTGAACTCAGTGCCCGACCTTGGCAGTGAGGATGTGGTAAATTGTAGCTCCCTAGCAGCTTGCAGGAGGTTTGATTCTGCTGCATCCTTATCCGAACGTTTTGCCTGAAGATCAGTCCTAACTTTGGCGATCTGCGACCATAACTTTAATACATTGCGTCGGGCAAATATTTTATTCTTTCGCGAAGCTGATTGCTCGTCTGGCCACAAGCATTCCCCTCCCCTAAACAAATATTAGCGTGCGACAGGAAAGGGTATGGTAAATTCATACAAAATTGAGTTTTCACCTAATTTGTGTAATGGATTGGGCAATGGAGGAGGGAATTCAATGTCCCTTCTGGCTTGAGGTAATTCCATCGCTTTTGTTGGGTGCTAGTCAGCCATTCTGAGAGGCTAAGAGTAACATCGGTTGAAGCCCTCCCGCAGCCTTCTTATTGACGATTCTTGGAGAGATGCATTGAGGCGATTCTTATTCTTTCGTCTGAATACTGAAAAAATGCGCTGTACGAGAGAAAGGGGTTTTCTTTGACAAGAATTGGGATGTGATGATTGTCGACGGCGGGGTTGGGAAAATGAGGCAGACAGCAAGGTCAACTGCAGCCTCATTTCTCACTAGATCAAGTCCAATCAGCCACACCACCACAGGCATCGGCTCAGCTGCCCTATTAAGCTAGCCCAGGTCCTACCTCACACATGCCACGCATGCTGCCATTCTTTCTCTTTGAAGTATCATTGTTCGTTGTGAGCAACGTAAAGACTGCAGGATGGAAACTCGAGATATTGAGCTCGGGTCGATGCCGATGCCGAACTTTCCAAAAGATCCTCCTACTTCAAAAGGGTTCTCAGCTGTCGCCTCGAAGATCGCATCTGACGTTGATAAAACAACAACTCTCTACCGAAGATTCGACAAGCTATCAGCCCAGAACTTGATATATTACCAAGCTGAAATCGCTGAATTGGAAGAGCTGCAAGATTCATACGATGACTGTGATAAACTGGACAGAGATGAAATCTCCATAGAGTGTCAAAGAGACTGGACTCTGTTCGCCAAGAGAGCAAAAGAAGGCAGGAAACGAGAACGCAATCGAATGAAACTAGCTATGATGATTCGAGATAAGGTAGAAACATACCACCGGGCTCTAGCCGCCCATCAAGTTCTCTTGAACAGTCCTCCGCCACTGGACTCCACAATAACAGCAATGAGAAACTGGTTCTTCAGTACCGGGAATGGAACCCAGGCTCGAGTTCCTCAGCTCTGGGGTACAAGCGAATCAATTTACGATGATCCTCGAGACCTCGTAGCTCTACGAGTACCACTAGATCAAGATTGTCTCTCCTCATTGGTTCAAAACAACTTCGGACTACTTTTCAAGCCTTCCCAAATTGAGAATGGACAAGCATATATTTCTCAGAGCAATCTCTCGCGTTGTGTTTCAATTTTGTCTACGTTGTTAGCTGCTGTACTTCTTTTTGGTGCGATCATTTCTTTGTATACTGTGAAAGACGAGAAGGCATTACTTGGGATGGTGTGTGGATGGACCGTACTCTTCGCTGCTTGTGTGGAATTGTTGACGAATGCGAAGAGAGATACTGTTTTTGGTGCTACTGCTGCTTATGCAGCTGTTTTGGTGGTTTTTGTTAGTGGGAATCTCGGGGGGAATGGAGTTAGGAGTTGCACTTGTGCGGATAGACAGAGGTAGTGGTGAGGGATTGAGGAGATTGATATGTCATGCTCGCGAAGACTGTCGCAGTTGGTACTCTATTATTACAATTGGCTAAGAACGAACATGTCGACGAGTTGATTTGGATGGTTAACAACTCAAGAGACGGCAATCGAAGCGGCAAGCTTTGTTTTGGATGGTTAACAACTCAAGAGACGGCAATCGAAGCGGTAAGCTTTATTTTGGATGGTGGAGGAGTACTATCACGCTTTTGCTAACAACATTTTTATATCTAGGTCTCAACACTTCAGGGTAAAAGTTTGCGGTTGACCAATATCTACAAAATGTCCTGCTCAAGAACCCCGTGCACGTCTCTACCACTCTATCTTTATCCTAAACTAGGAATGCTCTCAGTTGCTGAAACATACTGGGCAACCCCATGATACCTCCAGCGGTTGAAGTGGGCGATACCGCCAGAGGGGCAGTCTAGCTGACCACCTTTCCCAGCCCCATTGCAAGTTGCATATACACCAACCAAGCTTCCAACAAATGAGCCATTTCCACCGCTTACAAGCGCGGCAGACGCAGTGGCAACTACGATTTTAGCACTTGGATCGTGAACTGGTGCTGCCGAAAGCTCATAGTGAGTTGTGTTGCTCGTTTCAATCTGCAGTCGAATAGGAGAATTGGGCCAGCCTCTTGGTAGCGGAATGACAACTGGTGCTGGAGGAGTCCCAGTTCCTTCGGCTCGGAAACGAAGCGATAATTTGGCCGCTTCTTTTAGATTGCCCTTGAGAAGCACTAATCCCAAATCGATATGATTTGCTTGCGTCAGAAATACGGTAACGCCAGCCTCCTGGTCAGCTTCCTTGGAACTGAAAGTTAAATCAACACTGAAAGTAAATAGCGTATCAGTTTGACGACGACCGATGAACGGCAGACCAAGTTGTCCACTGAGTTCAGGAGTTGTGGTTGAAAATGGGGTGCCTGTCAGGTTGTTGCGACTTGGTACAACACTCAACCCCTGAGATGTCACGGAAAAGGCATCCTTCCTTGGTACACGCCAGTAGACAAGATTTCTAGGAATGGCTGATCCCTTCGGAAAATCGTATACATCGGGATCCGAGTTAAATGGTCCTTCTTCTGGGAGATCACGACTTGCTGACGGCAGCTGCCATCCACTCATAGCTCCTCGAACGGGTTCGAGGACAGGCCATTCCCCTTCATTCCATGATATTGGGAAGAGAACAGCTTCACGACCCATAGGATAAAACTCATATTCTGGTCCTGAACGTGTTGCCAAACACATTCCCCACCACTTTCCTTGAGCATCCTGGAAGAAATCCCCATGTCCAACAGTCTGGAAATATTCATTTGTACCTCGATTCGTCAAAATGGGATTGTTTTCATACGCGGTATAAGGGCCGGTGATCTTTGGGGCTCTCGCGATGGTAATCGAATGATCCGTGGCTGTTCCTCCTTCCGCAATGATGAGATAATAAAACCCATCTTTCTTATGAATATGAGGACCCTCTGGCCAAACTCCGCCAGTCCCATTCCACAAACTAATTGGCGGCTGATTCAACTTCCCAGTTTGGAGGTTGATTTCCTGAAGTATGATGCCTTGTGTCGCGACATACACCTTCCCATCATCATCCCAAAACAAATCAGGATCAATATTGTTCGTGTGGAAGGTAACAGGATCACTCCAAGCCGCATCGCTGAAAGGATCTGTCGTCCGAAAAAGCACACCGATGATTCCACCTTCGATTCCGAGGTATTCACATATCACGAAAAACTCACCGTCGTGATAGCGAATTGTTGGTGCGAACATTCCATCTTGTTGCCCTGGGGTTTTTTGAGACACGTCTGGGAGTTGGGTTTCCCGGTTCCAAACGTGAGAAACATGTTTCCAGTTGACGAGGTCTTTGGATGCGTAGATGGGGAGGCCGGGGAAGGATATGAATGTTGAGGTTACGCAGAAGAATGTGTTGTTTACGTTAATGCAGGAGGGGTCGGAGTGCCAGCCGGGAAGAACGGGGTTATTGTAGGTTGAGTTTTGGGCAAAGGTGAGGGAGGTGGCCATTGTGCTGGCGAGGAGAAGAAGAGGGGAGATGAGGGAAAACATCTTGGGGGTTGTGTGTTTGGGACTCGGAGTTTGATTCCACGATAGTGAGATCTTGAGGGCTTTATACAGTTCTCATACTTGGGATTTTAACTAGTGTTGAAGCTCGTGTGGAGTTCGTTCACACGAGGAGATCTGCCCCTCGCTTCATAATTAAGTCGACTTACATTTAGCCAATCCGTGAAGTGGGATGAAAATACCATTCTTTTTGTTGTGGTTGAAGATTTAGCATAGTCCCCGCATCTTGGTTGCAAAGTTTGATTCATGGGTATGGTTAGCCGCCAGAATATGGGGTAAGTCACTTTAGCCTAAACATATTCTAAAAACGCACCAATTGGACAATCGTTGGCCAATTCATTTTTTAAACTTACCATGGTTCATTTGGTAGCACTCCTACAAAGGTATTCTATTTGTCTCACCTTTGGATGGAAGTTACGAGACTCCATGATAACTTTCTGATGACTCCAAGAAATTTCATCCTCCTCGCAGTTTTGGCATTCCCTTGGATCTTTTCTTCTTGAGCTTCAGTCACGTACAAAATCGGGTTTGGAAAACGCTTGAAAGAGCATAGATTTGAGGAAGGGGCGGAGGGGAGGGTGGTGAGGCCCCTATATATAGGTGTAAAACACCCTGGCAGGATAGCCTAGGAGTCTACTTTTACGTGACAGCTTCCTTCTTTTTTTATTGACTGCATGATTGAAGTCTTCAAAAAGAGGACGACAGCTCCCTGGATCAGATGGGTGATAAGTAAATTCATGGTCATGTTCAAGTGATGATTGGAATATTCACTTAAAACTATAGCTAACTTTATCACATACATTATGGGAAATTACAGTGTAAAAGGATTCTGGTTAAGGGTGAAGCTGAAAAAGTTGTATCATATGGTTCGAAAGATTTTCATGATTGTCAATGACCACTCAGATGGAGTTTTAATCAGAACTTCACCTTCACAAATATTCATTCAGTGAATTGAGCACTTGAGGGAAGTAGTCGCTAAGCCTTTCCTCCTCCACTTAGCAAGCCCAACATTCACCCTCTCAAATTTAAGCGACCCAACCACCACTCCCCCTTTACATAGCCAGCTACATCAATTTCGCTATTAGCTTCCGATCTAGTGGTACAGCTTTTAGCGCCGCAATCTTCAAACGCGATCTCTTTCCCCGCAACAAAGAAGGTATTAACTCAGTGTCTAAATCGTGAGCAAGACACCGCAGCATTCCACTATCAGAGATCGGCAACACCAGAAAAGGCTTTACCTGTCGTCTCTTTCCGACATCTTCTTCCATACTTGTCTTTCTAGAACCCAGATAACTACACCATCAGACTCACTTTCACGTTGGATCAAACATAAAGTCTTGATCATCACCAGATCGTACTCACCTTCCACGATGGTAAACACAGTCAAAACACCATCGCGAGCAAAGAAGGGATGGAAGGCATTGAAGTCACCATTCAAAAAGAAGAGTTCCACCAGCCTGAACTCAATCCTCAATGCAAGCGACCCAGGAAGTGTCAACGAAACACCCCCAATGCCTCAGATCGGACTCAATTACAGCACAGCCACGTACGATTATAATCTTGCAACAATCGACCCTGGACGTGTTACTGAAATTCCCTCAATGCACACAATGGGATTTAACTACGGCACACCACCCGCATACAATTATAATCTTACAATCAACCCTGAAAGTGTCACTGAGATGCCCCGAATGGCCACGATGGGAAACAATAACAGCGCGCCCGTATACAATCATACAACAAGCGACCCAGGACGAGTCAACGATGTACCACCAATGCCCAAGACAGGACTCAACATCGGCGGCTCTATCAGCAACCCCACAAGCAACTATACAACAAACGCCCGTGTAGAGCAAAATGATGCTGGTGGAAAGGGTGGATTCAAGATGGATGCTTCCGGTAAATTATACTGGGACGAACCCGATGAGAGTTCTTCGGACGAGGATGAAATTGATGTAAGATTCCCAAAGATCCAACCAACCACTCAATTTCCCAAAACCCCACTTGAATGCGCCGTTCAGGTTTGTAGGACACCTTCACTTTTAAGTGAGACTGACCACTATGCATTAGGGACAATTCACCCCTGGCAAAAATGTTTGGTACCGCGAACCATCTACTGGATTGGAGCAAATCGTGAAGGTCATTAGCTACGTGGAGACTAGAATCGGCGTGCTATACAAGGTTGAGCACCTTCTCTCAGGAGAATTCAAGAAAGTTTCGGCTAAAGACTTGACTCGTCGTCGTGCGGGATCCTGTGGAAGCGATGATTGAGAGGAGGATATGTCTGCTTTGAGAGCAACTTTCAGGTTGTGTGGAACGGAAAATTAATAAAAAATGGTGTTTTTCAAGGTAAGCAAGCATCTTGCAACTCTTGGGTATTTCTCTCTCTTCCTCTGTGTCTAACTTTCAGATAGGGTGTGTGATAGGTGTTTTCGGATCTTAATGGAATATGTGGGGCGTTTGGGATTCAAAAATATGTTATGGAAACCTCTGAGGGAAATACCATGTCACTTGTACCAGAGGTTAGATTCAATTCTCACAACAAAAAGAATATAAGACCTTGGGTCACTGGTCGGCGTACCATTCTGCCATTCCATCTATAATATTCGTGAAGACAGTTGTACAATCCCTCGCGAGATCTTGTGATTTGTTTTCGCACTCCCATCCAGATCCGTCGCAGTCTGCCTGAGAACTTTTGCGTATTGTTAAATTTCAGTGAATTGAGACGCCGTTGTTCACATCCAAAATTGTCTTTGTGGTAAGTTTCATCGCATCATTTTCCCTCCCATGTACGCCATTCTCTTCTGAATTTGTATTTGAGCATGTAGCGACTCGAAGGATCATGCTCGTGCTTTCAGGCTCCTCCCATTTCGCTTAACTTGAGACTGCGATTGCCAGCTTTCGAATTCCAGACAAGCCATATCAAAGTGTCTATTTGCTTCGGCGAAGAGGAAAACATACCCATATCTATCATGCGTCTGTTTAATTCTTCAAATAATCATGATTCATGTGGCACCTTCTGGCTATTTGCTCTTATAATTCAGCACATGCTGTCTTTATTGAATACCCGTCAGCTCTTGTATCATTCTGAATCCTACATTCTCGCAAATAAAGGCTCTTAAAAAGTTCTCTTAAGTTTGCTTTCTGAGTCAACCATCTTCGGATTCCAATTTCTACTTGTTTTCCTTATTGTTTGATCCCTCATAAGACTTCCGGAATATAGATCACACAGCCATCATTTGGCTGAGCCACGAATCTTCTTTTCGCCTGATGGCATCTTTTTTTCGTCTCATCAACATTCATGCCATCTCATGAAATGCGCCACGATGATTCACTCACCACTATTCCATTCACGATTCTCCAACCCAGAAATCTGTGGCCTACATAATGGGCGATTCTGGAAATATCCCGGAACGTTCATCGCTCGTTCATCGCACTTGCCAAACCCAATCCTTTACCTTCACCTCCTATTCAGACGACCCCAAGGCTTCATCGGCTAGTGAGAATGCGCGCAAGGTCACCGTCAAGAACAAGAGCGAGAGCACCTTCAAACACGAAAGCTCAGTCAAACACTGGAAGAAATCCGGCATCCCAAACGAGCCAACCGAGACACAAAGGCACACTGGATTCTTGGTATCCTCCCGAATCAAGCCAGCCGAGAGGAAGACCTAGAGGGAGCTCTGTGGCGAGAGAACCAACGTGGGGAGGAAACTGTTCAAACCAGCGAGCCCCCAGATCGAAGTCAAGAGGCCATTCAAGACCTAAAGCAAGAAGTCGTTCGAGACCAACTGAGAGAGCAATATCCAATTCGAGACTGAGACAGCCTTCAACAACAGCTCGGCAGCAACCGTGTTTTTGGGAACAGTATCCAAGCTACAGTATGAGTTGCTGTTCAAGCTCCCCGAAGAATGGTGGTGGAACCGGAGGGACTGGTGGTGTGCAACCAGCTATATCCCCTCAAGATAACGGCGGAAGCAGCAGACGAAGCAGTGGAAGCAGAATAAATATGGGAGAATCTAGTGTAAGTACTTACATTTCTTTGCAGCATCTTTCATGTTTCTAAGAACTAGGTGCATACCAAGGTCTTTCAGTCCGTATGAACTTTCCAACAACTATCTCCTTCAGCTTTGTTGCAACGTCATCCAGTGTTCTGTTGATATGATTGTTGAAGTTTCCCTGAAGATTTTGATCCCCTATTTGTGTTCTACTAAACCTCTCATATCAAGCGAGGTTACTCAGATTGCAGGGAGGAATTATGCAAGGCTCGGGAAACATTAAGCGATAGCAAACCGAAGCTAACGTGTATGCTTAGCAAGGAAGCCCTACACAATTTCGCGCGGGCGACCCAGCTTGGCAAGTCTGGAGGTCCGACTATATTGGGCAAGGGGCACGCTATGAAGGGCGGCTAGTGACCGTAAACTCGGAAATTGCACAAAACCATGTCACGAAGAAGTTGGAGCAAAAAGTAGCTTACAAGGAAAATGGAGTGCGGGTAACTGTCATGTGGGAAACAAGGTATCTTCGAGCTGAGCTCAACGGCGTGAGAGCTACGAGGGCGGAGTGAAACGGAAGGCTCCTATTGTATGTAATGTAGTGTTCAACCAAGCGATTTTCTCCGATTTGAATTTTGCGGACTTCTTGTCGCACAAGCGGGTCGCCGCATAGACGGTTGCCTCGATCCTCGAACTTGAAATACCACTTACTTCCCCCTCCCATCCTTCTGGCTCTTTAAATATGAATATGTGCCTATTGAATATCATTCATTACATCTGTGCTCAACTCTATTTATACTTGCACGCCCATATTTAACTCTACCTACATGGCTACTTGTACTGCAGATTCGACGGAGAAAGGAGCGGTTCTTGAATATTCCAATATGCCTGATTGCGATGGAACGATCCGGCAAGTAAATACCCAGGTTGCTCAAGAACATGAGGCTGGTATAATGAAATACCTCTGCAATTCACATCCGATCACTGATGTTTGAGAATAAGATACCTGCGTAACGAATTCCGCTGGATGTGTGGGACATTTGAAGGACATCTTTAGAATCCGGAAGGGACCCACAGATGTTGAATCCTCGCCCCTCAACATTACAACCTTGGTCCAACCCTGTACGCTGCTTCATAGATGCCAAACCAAAACTCGCTAATCCCGAACAGTACAGG
>LLCD01000337.1:0-20735 GCA_001414355.1 Hymenoscyphus salicellus
GTATCCCGTCTCGCAGTTCTTCGTAGAGGTGGAGAGCGTGAAATGCTACGTCGTGCATCACTAACAGAAGAAGTATTTCTGCGTTTCCTCGGTGGAGAGTTGGAACGAGATCTGCTCAGAGAGCGACCTCTTTTAACAACGGGAGGCGTGGCTGAGTAACTATCCCTTCGTGCGGCTCGACGTGGTGGTGGTGTTCGTGATCGCGACCTGGATCTTGATCTCGAGTCGCTCGAGTATCTCTGGTTGCGACGTGGAGAGGGTCGTCGTCGAGGTGGGGTGACGGATCTAGAGATGGACCTGGAAACCGACCTCGAGACCGATCTTGTTAGACTTCGTCCTCGAGCTCTGCCCTTTCCTTTGACATCCCGTGGAGGTGTGCGAGAAACAGATCGCCTTCTATCAGGGGAGCGTCTGCGATCACCACCACGGGAGCGTGATCGAGAGCGCGATCGAGAATCGGAGTACGAAGATCCAGTGTATGACGAGTAACTCGATACAGAACTACCCGAATCCGACTTATCATCTGCAACAGGTGGTGCAGGCAAGGCAGGTTTAGGCATGTTCTGCAGATATTCTCGCGATTCCTCAGTCAACGCACCCATACCAATACTGGTAAAGTAATTGATGGAGAATCTGGTGTTGCGAGGATTATCCCGAGGAAAGAGGCCTTCAAAATATGGGCGAAGAACATCATCCTTGAGTCGTGCTTGCAATTTAGGCATTCCCATTGCTTCCGACTAGTCCTGGAAAAGGATTTTGATGAAAATTCTGCTACTGGATGTCGTCTCCTCCTCGTTCAAATGTACAACTGACAATACATGCCAGCCAATAGCATCTGAACTAATAAGGTGACCAAAGAATCTAGCAATATTTCTTAGTCGGTTAGTTTCGTATCGATGAATGGTGTCGTAATATTTCATAAAAGATTGTTCAAATTGTTCTGTCCAGAGACGGTTGATTTTCGCGAAACGTTCTCCAATGAGGCCGTAGAATTTCGAGTATGTCTTTTCTTGAGAGCAACATTCGATAATCATCGATGGAAGCTCGGATTCCTGTCCAGGTGGCAGATTGACTTTCATCAATTTGTGACAACACTCTTCGGGGTCGATACTAGACATGATAGTCAAATATATGGTTCGTCGAAGGTTGACCAAGTCGGTATTGCTCTGGTCCTTGATTTCCAACTGCTTTTCTCCCTGTTTTTCTTCATCATCCTCACTATCGTCACTTTCGTCGTCGTCGTCGTCCTCATCGCTACCCTCGCCCAGAATTTCCGCTTTCAAGGCGCGATAAGCTTCCTCGTGCTCCTCCCATTCTGGGTCAAATTTGAAGATGTTCAAAGTATCCTGGACTTCAATCTCATCATCCAACGCAGTTGTGTGTGTAATTTGATCCTCTTCCTCCACAAGATCAAGTTCCTCCTTAATGGCTGGGTTGTCCTTGTACTGGTCTTTTCGAACTTGGAAAAGAACCTCAATCATGTACTGCACTCGTTTGTCAATATCGGCCTCATGTAAGATGTTTCGAAATTGGTCAAAAACTGCCAGCGCAATCGGGCGATTCATTTCCTCGAGATGTTGTCCAACCTCCCTTGTGAGCCCAACCGCAATCTCGACACTGTCATCTGTAGGCTTGTGTAGAAGGAGAAGTAAGATTTGGGCCGCAACAACCTCATTCGCAACTTGTTGATTGCAAAGATGTGCGATGAAAGTGGTAGCTGAAAGACAAACGGCCTTGTCGTTTCTCTTGAATCCCTTCTTGAATTGAACAATCAGCCTTTTGAGGAGGAGTTCTCCAACCTGAGGAAGTTTGGTATTGACGATAGCTGCCATGGCCGCGTAAATTGGAGTAAAAGGTAAACTGGCCGCTTGTGCTTTCATAATGCTCCTGCAGAATAAACCTCGGCCTCTAACCAAATTCTCCCCAAAGAGTTCCGGCACGATATGCTTGATGTTCGAGACGTTGACTTTGTTGATGAGACCGTTAATAGACTTTTTCAAAGCCTCCCAAGCCATGCGCTGATACTCCTTGCTGGATTTATCCGTAATTTGCGATTGGAGAGCTCTTAATCGAGCTGGCGGTATGTATGTTCCTCCGGATCGCATCGTCAGAAGCTTCTCATATTCTGCTTTTGCCGCTGCCTGCTTTTCTTCCTCGGTCCTAGCTTTTGCGACACCTCCTCTGCCGCGTGAGGCGGGTTCTTCTTGTCGCGGTGGACTTCTCCCATTTCGATCGGCGCGCGGTGACGATGGAGCTCCTCGTGGAAGCCTATCATCGAGATGCGATTCCGTAGAAGGTAATGGGGTTTCGACCTCCATTTTTGTTGACAGGATGGAAAGTTGGGTTGGATGGAAATTACGACCTTGGTTTCGCAAAAGCTGTTGAGAGCATGCTGATACGGGGTTCTCTTTGAACGTGAGAAGTACAGCAGACGACTATTATAATCGTAAAGTTCTGCAGAGCGGATGTGAAAGTTGCGATAGTTTGGTGAGTTGAAGATTGATGAGGCTGAAGTTTATGGCAACCGGGCGATTTTCCGACGGGCGAGGGTTCGCGCCAAGACCACTTTTTAAGCTCGCGTCGACTCCTTCAGGGAAGCCAGGCCAGATTTCTGTAGCCAGCCTCACCACCACAATTCCATTTACACATCACATCACCATCTACAGATCTCAAAGTCTCAGTCTTCTTGGATCTGATTCCACACGCTCTTTTCTCGCCAATTGCAACAATGGTACACATCACTACCTCTCCTGCGACAAGGCCTCTGCTAACACAATTCAGCTGGACAAATTAGTTGGCCTTGGGATGCTCATCACTGCGTCGGTCGTATTTCTCTACTACAGCATTTGGACACTTCTTATGGTACGTTTTATGTATCTGCGATCGCAATTGCCAGACAGCTAATATGATATCTGCAGCCATTCGTCGACTCAGACCACCCTCTTCAAAATGTCTTCCCCCCGCGAGTCTGGGCCATTCGCATTCCCGTCATCCTTATTCTCCTCGCATCAGCTGTTGTAGGATCCTTCTTGAGTGTGGTTATGATCCGGAGCAACAGAAAGAGAGCGGCAAAGGCAAAGGCTGCTGGGAAGAAGAAGGCGTAAGGGGTTGGAATATTTCACGGGCGTCTTCCGGGGGGAAATAGGGAGGAAGGATGTGTAATTCTGGTCAATATATTTGATGAAGTCGAATCTGTTGTGGGGCTTAATTGAGAAACTTCATTGCGTCTGAAGAAATGCGAAAATTGTATGAAATGCTGGATTTGGCCAGGTCAAAGCAGTATGTGTGTCGCAATATACCCAAATTCCCCTTGTCTCGGAGGCAGCCTCGAACTACGTGCGACGGAATATCGAACCTACGGGCGGACCATAGTTCTGGCAATGGAACATTATCAATTCAAATGGACATTGATCGTCAGGGGAACCTTCGTACCTGGCTTTGTATGCAGAAATCCATACAAAGTACAAACGCGAATACCGGAAATGGCCGTTTGGGGACAAGTTTAGAGGACCAATCAGAATACACTTTGGTGATTTTTGGATGAATTAAGCGCCTTTAAACTCCTTGGTGGAAGAATGATGCTGAACGACTCGCACTCAATCATTTGACGAGCCGCTGCAGTGCACTTGGTACCCGACCAGTAACAACTCCAGCTTCCATTTCCTACATCGCGTCCCAAGTGATATTCTGCTAGAAGTTTTAGAACACTAACCAATTATTCGAGGAGTTATTAAATTATTTTAAAGTTCCAACTGTTTGATTTTATTGTTCTAAGCCTTTTAGGATAAGATTCACCCGAGAACGATCTTACAGAAGTATACTCTATCGATTGAATTCAACCAGCCGCCACGTAATTTAACAACTGCGCATGACCGGATCGAGACACACAGTGGAGGGCAGCAAACAGAAGGAGATACAGCAATTAATTAAAACTGCTGCAAACCAACACAAGAGGGAATACCACAATTTGAGGAGCACTTCCGCAGACTTCAGCGTCCTACCTGCTGGGTCAAGTCCAGTACGAGTAACTTCCTAATTGTCCCAAATATTGGTTTAAAAGAACAAAAGTACTCCGTATTTCCTGTTGCTTTCTGTGCCCATCACGAACCAGAGCACACCACATGGTAAAGACCGAGGGGCGACGGGGGAAAATCAGACGTTCTTCCTATTATCCAGCGTACCACTTGTCCAGTCATCACCCAGTGGATGAGCGACGCCAGCTCATCAAGTCTCGGGCACCGACCAGCGAAAATACTTATGGATCTGTATCGCCAACGGACCGGTTCTACTCTGACAAGCTTGACCGCTCTGCGACGGCGCAAGGAGATTCCATGTCGACGATGGATTCTTCTACTTGTACTTCCAGAGAGGAGAGGATTTGTTTCTGGCTGGCACACGACTTCATCCCAACCCTTAACCTCTTTCAGCTAGGAAGGGTAGGTGTCGAGGTCGAGATTGGGGGCTGCATCTGTGGTTACCGTTTCAATTGCATATTTCCACCCAAATGGTGCAACATCAACTTTTTCCAAGGTCCCTGTGAGCCAAGGTACCCGGTGCATGTATTGGACGATCATTATACGGCTGACTATATCACCAAGAACAGCATAACAACCCAGGGCCTAGATCGGAGAATTCGTCAAGGGAAAACGGGATAATTGAGTTGGTTCCTTGATGGCGATATGAGACATATGGAATCATCTTCTGCAGCATCCAACAAACCGAGCTAGTTGTTCACGGTCTTTTCTTGAGTCTTGGGTCTTGAGTCTTGGGTCTTGAGTCAATTGCACGCCCAACCCGTTGGCGTCGTCGTCACTCGTGTGCTCTCAAAACCTGATCTTGGTGATATGCGCTTCCCGGGTAGCCAAGCAGATTCAAGAAGGTCAAGAAGGCGGGCTGGTGTTCCCAGCCATCCCTGCTCTTGGGCGGTCTTTTGGTGTTGATCTAAAATCCCGAAGAAGCCGCCGCCCACGATGCCTCCTGCGGGCGCTGCGGGAGGGGAGAAGGCTATTTTTTTGGTGCGTTGGTGGCGGGGAGCTATCGTGGAATCTGTTTTCGACTGCCTACTGCACCACCTACCTGGCTACCGATAAAGGAATATTTATAGGGAGTACCTACGAGATTGGGATTCGAAGTTGAAATACAAAGCTTATTCACTTCCTCGTATTGAGCCGTACGAAGCATTTTTCATGACTAGGCCAAGGATATGAAGCATTCATGGTCAAGGAGCCAATGCCGTGCAAGCGTTGGCTAGACTGGTTGTCGGTATGCCTAGATTATTCCAACCTCCTCTCCAGACTCTTGCCCACCAACCTCCAAATTCTTGACTCAACATGCATTTCTCTGCAGGCCGATTACTCCGGATTTCCTCAATGCAACTGTTTTAATCGTTAACAATGAAGCTAGGGAAAACTGGTCTATGACGGTTGTTCGGGAGAGTGGTGGGCTGACGATCGACACTGTCACTCCAGCTGTACAGGTACTTGCTAGAGGTGTCTTGCTGATAGGCCTTGGTGAGGCCATACGAGTCGCTTTTCCATATGCTTTGTCTTATACACATACTCGTGAATAGTCGAGGGAACACCTTGAATCTTATATCGGGCAGTGCAAGCTTATTGTACTCGTAAAGCTAGAGAAGAGTGTAGAAAGTCCGAAGCTGGGCAGATACTTGGTGAGCTCGGCTCGGTTCAGGTAATCGCCCCCCTTGTCACCTCCCACCTCCTCGTACCCTTTCGTACCCTTGGCAAAAACGCTACGGTAAACCATAAACATTCATGCAGGCACTGGACCAGCACCTCCTGCCTCCTCCAAATGCACCCGGTCCACTTCTTTCTGTTCTTTATCTCCATGATCTCCCAACCCAACCCACCACATTCGTTTACGACCTTGACCAGAGATCTGTACCCCTTCACCCTCGTTCAACATCTACGACCTCTCCCTTCCATTCACTCTCAGCTCAGCTGATTCCTCAGCTACTTTCCCCCGGTGTTACTAGTCCAAACAGCATGTCCATAGGTTTGACCAAGATATCCTGACGCTTCCGCGCGGTACGCTTTCCATAGCAATACGAGAAAGACCCTGGGTCTCCGGGAAACCCGCAACCCAGCCAGCACACCCAAACCGACGAAACATTGCGTCCAATTAATCACCTCAACCTCCATCAAACTCTTTGTTCCTGCGACAGAACCACGCAATCTACTAGACGCCCAAAAACTGGGGAACCCGACGCGAATTTGCAAACGTTTGATCGTCTTTGGAGGCTGACCGAGTCGCGGAACAAGCGGACCCTGCCCACGTCGTCACTATTATCTGTCCAAGATATCGCAGATTCTTTTAAATCGAATCCTAGTTCTACAAACAAACCTCTACGAATTTGCGAATCAATCCTCCTCCTCCGAGGGCGTTGCCCATCCCTCTCCCTCCGATCCCATCCAACCTCCACCATAAATTAATACACGACCATTTCGACAATGGCACGATTTCCTTCCTTTGTAGCATGGACGACGGCGTTCGTTTCCACACTTGCGGTCCTCAATATAATAATACCATCAGCGCACGCAGCAGAACCGGAGACGACCAAGTTCACAGATGCCGCGGGAGTTACCCAGACCCTCCTTGTGGACCGAACACCAGCATTATTTACAGGAGACTTTGGCGATTGCATGGGTGGACAGAGCTTGCTGAACCTCACATCTTTTGATGCAGCTTATTATGCGGATAATATGACGGTTCTGTTTAATCTGGCTGGAACCAGTAATTTGAAGAACGAGTCTTTAATGTGTACGTTCTTCCATTAGGGTGCTGTTTTGTTTTGTTGCAAGCTAATCTTTGTCACAGTACATATTGCAGTTGATGCCTGTGAGTAGATTGAATGAAGGTGAGGGAGCAAAGACTAATAATTAAACTAGATGGAGAAGATCGATTTGACTTGGTATTCAATCCATGTAATGCAAACTTCAACAGGTGAGTTCTCTACCAATTTCTTGGATGGTACTTTACTAACTTAACCTCTCAGTCTTTGCCCATTAAATGCAGGCGTTCCCATTATCGGACAAGCAACCATTCCAGTATCACCAGCCGATGTCGTCAACATCCCATCTATCGCTCTTGTAATTCCTGATTTTGAAGGTTCAGCGACTCTTCGAATCTTCTCCAACCAAACGCAAACACAAATCGGTTGCTTCGAGGCGGTTATGAGAAATAGTGCTAGCTTTTCACATCCAACAGCAGTAGGATCGGTCTTGGGAGTTTTCACGGTCGTTGCGGTATTGGCCTCTTTTGCTACGGCAATCTATGGAGTTAGCGTACCGCATATTCGAACCCATTACGCCCACTCGCTCTCGGTTTTGGTTGTCTTTGAGGTTTTCCAATCGGTATTTTTCTCTGGGGCTCTATCGCTCAATTGGCCTAGCGTCTGCACCGCATTCTGGAGCAACTTTGCTTGGTCTGCGGGCATGATTTACACACCTTCCATGATAAACTCCATCAACAAATTTACCGGTGTTTATGGAAATGCGAGCCAGGTTGGAGGGGCTGGGTCTACAACTTTAAACACCAACGGAGGTCTTCAACAACAAATTTACGGACGTTCCTTGGACGAAGGCATGGCAGTCGTTGAAAGAGGGGAGGAGATTGCAAGTGTGATCTACAAGAGAGCCGTCAACGAAACTTCGGACTCGAGGCTTTACTCTTGGGCTGGTGTACCTGTGCAACCTGGACTTCCACTTCCTGGCAACTGGACTGGATTTGCTGGTACCCTATCAATCGTTGACATTCCCGCAGCGGATGCTTTCATGACAGGTTTCTTGTGGTTGCTAATTCTGATGGTCATTCTTGCTGGTGCCACCGTCGCTTTGAAATGGGGCCTCGAGGGACTAAGCTCCGCGAAAATCATCAAACAGGATCGCCTCGTCTTCTTCAGAAGCCATTGGCTCGGATTCTTAGGGCTTGTCATTCTCCGTACAATGTTCATTGCATTCTTCATGATCATGACTTTGTCTCTATTCCAATTCTCTTACGGAGGAAAAGCTGGTCCTATAGCCATCGCCGCCATCATCTTCCTCATATTCTTCGTGGGCATGTTGGGAGTTGCTGGATATGCTTGCTTTTACAGAATCAAATTTGGCCACTACGAAACCACCCCGGATCGCCTTCACTTTCAACGAACAAAGACGATGAAGTTCCTTCCGTGGATCAAGACAGCGCGTGAAAGCGAGCTCGAGGATGCTGAGAAGGCACATTCGGTCGGTTCTGTCAATTTTTTCCGACTGGATTATGTTAGCAACGAAACTGAGAAGCAGAGTGTTCACGATAACACTGAATATACCAAACGCTTCGGATGGTTATCTTCTCGATATCGCCGTACCAGATGGTGGTTTTTTACGTGCTGGATCGTCTATCAATTTGTCCGAGCATGTTTTATTGGAGGTGCTCGTGCCAATCCAACTTCTCAAGTCATCGGACTTTTTGTTTGGGAAGTAATCGCGTTTTTCGTCATCCTCAAAATCAACCCACTCGAAGGAAATCGAAACACGGCGCTTGCAGTTTACATGCTTGGTATCAGCAAGGTGGCCACCTCTGGACTATCTATTGCCTTCCTTCCCCAATTCAATGTTGCTCGTATTCCAACCACAGTCATTGGTGTCATCATCATTGTTATTCAAGGATTCTTGGTCGTTGGTCTTCTTATCCTCATCGTTCTCGGTGCAATCTCAAGTTACATGTCACTTACCCGCAACCGCGAGGAGTTCAAACCCAAAAACTTGGAAAACATCCGAATGAAGTACTTTGGTCACCTGGAACAAAAGGCTACTGATGTCCCACCTCCTCCCCCACCGGAGCCCGAAGAGCCAAAGGAACCATATTTTACTGTCAAGACTGTTCGCCGAGCACCAAAGATTGAAGATGAAGACGTAGATTTCGTTCCGGATATGGAGCCTCAAATACACCCATCCGCATCACAATTCTCACTCGGCCGGACCAGAGAGAGCAGATCAAATAGCATGGCGAATAGTATGCGGAGTCACCATTCCGGCGCCTATGGCAGTGTTCCATACGGAGCGCGTGTTCATAGAGCTAGTTGGAGTTCTCGCGATTTTCAAAACTACCACCACGATGAGGCGGACTCATCATTCGGTACACCTACACGAAACAATCCAAGTGGCCACAATACCGCCAATAATTCAGTATCCACCTCTATGGTACCACTTGTCAAACCTAGCATTTCACATAGCAGTCTACGAATGTCGACTCCATCGATAGCAGAGCAACCCGAGGTTATGGCAAGTCAGAATGCACCTAGTACTAGGTAGATTTGACATGGGCGCGCGCGCGATATTTACGAAGTTATGACAGGAGTAGTAGGAAATAATTTTGACCAGAGACCATGGGAAACCGTGCATATTAGATCTTCAGTACAGCTTAGGCCGGCGTTCCATTTGTTCACCTCTTTTCTTTTTCCTCGCAAGCGTTTTTACCGCGTTGAGAGCGCGCTGTTGCATTGTTCCATGCATAGAGTAGGATTGTTACATATAGAGGGGTACCTTCTCTCTCCATTTTTTTGGGCGGGATGCATTCGATGGATATGGCAGGTAAGCCATGGCGTTTCTGGTAACAGACAGCTCGTACATAAACTGGAAGCTGTAGCAAAATTCGAGATCCTATTCAACAAATGGGTTCATCACAATGAAAGATTTCCTTGATTCATTGAAAAGTTTGTATGTGAGAATTCTCTGTAAACAAATTGATATCAGGAGATAAATACAATCTTTATTTTTATTTTTAGATGGAGGTGAGAGTTGTGCTTCCATTGGAAAGGGGGAGAGCTGGTCGGTCACGTGTTCATGGTTGGATCCTTCCTCTCGAGTTGTGCCCGCCTTCATCATTGAAGCCTCCCCGGAATACACAACCGCAGAATTTCAAATCATACCCTCTTCAAAATCTTCTTCTTGTATATGCGCCTAATACCCTCGCATGTTCTTGAGGTTCTCTGGTCTTGTTTCTTCTAATACCACCTTGGTCCTTGGGGCCGCTTATTCGATTATCTCCTCGTCGTCGTCTTCGAGCACGCGCGCGCTCCGACGCGAATAGTGCAAGATGTTCTATAGTCACGAGAGTAAGTTGCAATTCCATTCTTGTAAGGGCAATAGCTGATCGCGTTTAGTCTTGACGAATCGCAAGTATGGCGTTGCAACCATCTGGTCAGTCACTTCCTCGAAACGCGTCACTTCTCCCCCGCGACTCCATTTCGACGTGTCTTGCTCGATGAAGATGATATTATCTGGACTCTAGTTACTGACATAGCCTAGGCTCGCCGCGACTTGTGGTTCGAAGTCGGGAAAGAAGTTGAACCGCAAGGCTATCTGTAATGTCGACCTTCAAAAGGCGTGTGGTACTATCATCGAACCTGAAGCCCCGATGGCATTGAGACTTTCAGGAAATCTTCTGTAAGTGCGCGCACCTCTTCGAGCTCGTCGCCGTGCTAATATAGACAGATTCGGTGCTGTTCGAGTCTACTCTCAACAATGTGGTTATGTTCTTCATGACGCGCAAGCAGCCCAGAACAACCTTCGCGCCCTATTCAAAGTTTCTCGAACGCAAGAACTTGATTTGGATGTCTCAAAAGCTCGGTATATTCTCCTTCTCTTCCCAAACCTAACGATCTAGCTAATATTCTCTAGCCCTGATCAACTTATGCGTTTGGATGACCCTGCGTTCGAGCTGGACCAAGCACTTCCCGCATTGGATTTCGATTTCATGGCCCTGCCAATCAACAATGATTCTCAACGCTCTACACAATCCATGTTGTCTATCCGCCGCCGAAGTGGCTCTGTTTTTTCCTCTGCTTCCTCTATGCCAGATATGAACCTTGGCTCGTCGAGTGGCAATGGGGATTATCGACTTCCATCCGATGACAAGCTTGGCGGGTCATCAGCACATAAGCCACTCTTCGGAAATATAGGAGATGATGAGCCACATATCTATCAAGATAATAACCCAATGGAAGACGTTGGACTCTACTTTGGTGAAGATGGAAATTTGGTTGAGGATCCCTTTCTTGATGCAAGTCGTCAAATCAGCGCTCGTCCTCAGACACAACTTGGAAGCGACGCAGCTATGGAACGAGTCCGACAAGATCATGCTGGTGGTGCCTTGGATGACGATATCTTCAATATCCCCGATTATGGTAATGACGACTATCACATAGGTGGGTTAGATGATGGCGCGTTACCCGAAAATGTTGAGCCATTCCCAGAGCGAGACGAATTTCTCATGGCTGGAGGTCTTAGACAAGATGACCAACCTCTAGACCGACATGGCAACCTTCAAGACCGCGTCCATGGTTCTGGTAGACTATCTTCATCGGTTACGGATGAAGAGATGTCATCCGTCTCAGCCAAGGCTACTCAGAAGAGGCGACGCAAGACTAAGAAGCAACAAACTGCCGATGACGTTCTAGTTGTGCGTACCAAGCAACTTCATATCTGGAGAGAAGAGTATCTCGAAATCATGAAAGCAGGTAACATTCTCAAGAGTAACCACAAGGCTGCTTTTCAGGCGAAGAAGAATGCCCTTCACTTTGTCTATGGAACTGGTATGTCAATCATTCCATACTCTTTTTGTTCGTGCAATTGTTTCTGTTCAATGCCCTGTGGCACTCTTAAAATCACATAATAATGCCCTTGATAGGAATTATGGGTGTTGGAGAGGGGCATGGTGCTTCCAAGTTTGCTAGTCCATTAAACATGTTCTTCGGACCTGCTCTCATGGCAGAAATCACTGGCATCCCAATTCCATCTACCACAGAGAGCTCGAAGCGCAACCGCGATGGAGAAGATGAACAACCGTCCTCTTCCCCAAAACGCTCCCGCAATGACGACGAAGTCGGCCGTGACTACGACAGCCAAATTCAAATGATGCTCGATAATGATAACGATATGCCAGAGGAATATCTCAACAACAGTGACATCGAACAGGGTCGAAGAGCTTCATCTGCCCTCAACGACCACCCTTCCTCTGCAATGATGCCTTGGAATCGGTCTAATTCTCATCACTCTCATCAAAAGCTCCTGTCTTCACGTGGGCCTGGTTCCGTGATCGCTGGCTCAGTTGGTCGTCGACTTACCTCTCCTCTTATCGGTCGTGGCTCTGCGATTCCCGGCGACCTCGAGCAATTCAATATCCAACACGAGGAGGACCGCGTCATGTACGGTCGTGATGACGACTCCGACATGCCAGGCAGCCAACCCTTCTACGGTGGTTTCCCCAGCTCTTCACGCGCCGAACCTCTCGTCGACGATGCGGAATTCGAACAATTTGGTCCCGCGGCTGAGGTTGACACGCAGACTGCGGGGCAATCGCAGTGGGTTGCTCAGGCTCTGGATAAGGAGTCGAACAATTTCTTTGAGTATGTGCAAAATACGATTTTTGAGCGCGAGGACGATGAATTGAGCTTTGATGAGAATCAAGTGGCGAAGGAGGCGCATAAATCTGTTACCTTTGGGGAGTTGTTCCCGGTGGATAGCAGTGCTATTGTTGCAGCGCAGGCTTTTTATCATATCCTCACTTTGGCCACGAGAAATCGGCTGTTGGTCAAGCAGATGGATGCGGAGGAGGAGACGGATATTTGTGGGGAGATTAACATTCGTGTTAGGGAGTTGATCTGATTGAGTCTTTCGATCCGTGTACGGACGGGTGGGGATGAGTGTTTTCTTTTTGTTTGAGCGATCCCTTGGGGAAGGGATGGATGTATTTTTTCTATTTTCTTTTCCACGACGGATTGAAGGGATTCGTACGATCGATGTTTGGCAGAGGTTGGGAAGGGAGTTTACATATTTTTGCTACATTGTGATGGATGGAATGGATGGTAAATTCGTCTGGGATTGGGGATTACATATTTTTTGCTACATTTACATATGGATGGGAAAAGGAAAAGGAGAGGAAAAGGAGGGGGGAAGAGATACCCTGGGATGGAGATGGAGAGATGATACCCCCGCATACATGGTTGAATTTGCTTATTTAGCCTGGAAGGTTTCGCTAGAATTCGATAGACAAATGGATGATTGATTGATCGATGAATCGACTACTTGTTTGCGCTGTTGTAAGGCGAGCATGAACGTGTAGAGCTGGGGATTGTGGAAATTGAAGTGAAGTGAAGATTACATGATATGAGTAGCGGGGCTTAAGCGAGTGTTTTGAGAGCTGGGCGCACGCCACTTTAGGGTCATACGGTCATAGGAATTATGGGTTGTGGTTGTGGGTTTAGTGAAGTTTCTGGATCCCTCGAGCCGAAGATATTTTTTCTTCGACCTTAGAAGTAAAGATTAGAAGCCTTCTTCTTTCATGTTCTAACTAACCTAGTCCAGGTTTCCATCTCCCCTAGCTAAGACATTTGTCAAGTACTAATTTGCGAGTGACACAGTGGCGGAGCGGCTCCTCCAATTACTAATTACTAGCATCGTCTTGAGTTGGTTGGTATTAGTTGATTCAATAAGCCCTCTTTTTTATTTGAAAAGAGGGCATTACTGGTTAGAAATTCTTTGAATTCTCGGGTCTGGGGTCGGGAAAATTTTACTCGGGTTTTTTCACAAGTGTGGATTTATATCCGTTGGTTCTTAAATAGTGAATGATTTTGTCGATTTTTGGGAGGATTCAATTGAGATATTGGTCATTTCTACAAGATAGTAGGAATTACGGTTTCCCTTGGTGTTGCAAGGACGGTGTTGGAATGACTACATGCTTGAGGTGTTTTTCATGCATCACTGTTGGTTTTGTGCCTTGTTGTCATGGTTCAGTGATAAAGCGGGTCAAGTACCTATTGGCAGGGCCGGATAAATATGCAAGTGAGGCCGACTTCCAACCAACCAACCAACAAACAACATGTTTTTATGTACCAGTCAAGAAAGAAATTATAGATAGACTGCGTTCCCTTCTACATAGCTATTTTTCTTTTCCCAATTTTTACAAACACTTCAAAGGATTCAGACCTAGCATTCCTGTTTATAGCCTTCATGCCAAACCCAACTTTCGTTTGTGTCCCAGGTGCATGGCATACCCCTTCTGCTTATGATCCTCTCATAAAGATCCTTAAAGAGGATGGCTATGATGCTGTGGCAGTCTCACTTCCTTCTGTTGGTTGTAAACCAGTGACCTACGACTTCAGCGAGGATGTTGAAGCTGTTCGCAGCACGATTATCAAGCTTGCGGATGAGGGGAAGGATGTTATCCCCGTTCTTCACTCGTACGGTGGGATGTGTGGGGGACAAGCTTTGGGGGGGTTGGGCAAGGAGGAACGCGAGGTGAAGGGATTGAAGGGAGGGGTTGTTAGAGGTTTGTTCTTTTTCTGTCATGAGGTTGTGGATTTTAATTAATATGGATGCTGATGGCTATTTAGTGGTTTATGTTATGGCGATGATACTGCCGGAGGGAGCACAGCCTGCTGAAAGAGGAACTACTGAGAACATGTATCCTTTCATGAAAGCAGATCTCGAGGTACTTTCCACTTTTTTCCCTCTCCATTAACAGAAACAAGACCTAATACTTATCCATACAGGCTGGAATTGTAACATTGTCGCCAAGCGATGCCATCAACGTCTTCTACAACGATCTTCCCAAAGATCAAGCCGAGAAAATGGCTTCAGAACTTGAGCCTCAGAGTATCGGAGTTTTTTGGAGCACAGTCACATATGCGCCGTGGCGGAAAATCCCAACAACTTATGTTATCTGCGAGAATGACCGGTCTCTTACGGCCATTTATGCTTACAGTCTTCTAGAAAATGCTATGGGAAGTGGGGATTATAAGATTGATACGATAGAGAAGTGTGATGCTGGGCATTTTGTTATGATTAGTAGGCCGGAATGGCTTGCTGAGGTCCTTGGGAGGGCTGCAGGATCGATCACGGGAGGTGAGGAATTCGACAAAGTAGAGAGAGAAGTCGAAAAAGAATTGGAGAAAATAAGGAAATTGATTTGAGGTTGGTAGATTGGCTGATGAGGGGAAGAGGCTTTATTGAGAGCTGGAGAGCTACGAAATATTGGACTCGGAATAAAAAAACCATTAAACAATGTTTACAGATTGCATGTGTACTTTTTGTTTCATGTGAAAAGAGTCGCCAAAATACTTGAAGCGAGGCTGCGACCCCCTCGATCCTTCTGGAGACCGTGGGTCTGGATATGGCGAGACTTGTACCTTCCTGCTCGTTGCGCGAAGTCAAGGTCGAGGTTAGTGGAGGTCAAGACGAGGAGTCGAGCCTCGTCCATCGAGAGAGGGCAGGAGCTACTGAAAGGGGCGGCGAGGTTCAAGCCACGTGTGGTGTCACATGTCGAGAAGGGGATAGCAGCGTGAGGGTCGAGTCGAGAGGGAATGGAAGGAGCAACTGATGGGAGGGTATGGGCTCGAGTTTGGCGAACCTCGAAAAGGGAAGGCACGATGAACACTCGACACACTGCGAAACTAAGGTTTCCCTCTGACCCGATTGAGATTTTTTTTCGTCGTCTCGTCCCTCTCGTCGTCGACTCATTCTCATTTTCGTGAGAGAGATGGCTACCCACCAACCACCCTCATGTCAATGAAGGTATCTATATGCGATCCTAGCTAGAATTGCGAAAGTGATTTCAGATACTAGATTCGAGTATAATCTAAACCTGTAGGAGATGGAAATAAAATGATTAAGACCAAGTTTAGCAACAAAACGCCCCTCAGCAGTATCTTACAAAATCGCCTTCAGAGCGTCTGGTACCACCCCCATGAGACAGAACTCCCCAAATGCTTTACTAATTCCAAGTTCTCGTTTCCCAGCCATGATGCACTCCTGCTCCCACTCCTCTAACCCCATCTCTCCACTCACCGCCCTCTCCAAACCCAGAGCCTGTCCAGCAGCTAAGTATTTAGCAATAGCAGTATGCGGTCGACATTGAGTCAACACATTGCCCGCAATCACCAGCTTCCCCTCATAAAAGACACTCTTCTGGGGTGCCAACTCGCGAATCGCTGAGACGAAGGGATCTTGCGTTTTGGAGATCGCATCTGAGAAAGCTGGTGGGAGTGCGCGTGTTTTTTCTAGGACTTCAGACCAGATTATAGGTTGCATCTTTCCGCGTGGGATGGTGGTTGTGTGCAGGATGTTTGAGGTGTCGGTGAAGATTTCTTGGAATTCTTGGGAGGGAAAGGGGAGGGAGGTATTGGTACCAGATCCAGATGAAGTCGACTTTGTTCTCCGGGAAGGGATTTTCTGATGGCACGTAGTATCTGTAGTATGTATCCTCAGCAGTAGACTCAAGAAAGAAGCAACGCTTTTTGAAAACTTATGACACAATGTAGCCTTCGTCGGTTCTGAAAAGTACAACCCTATTTGCCAACGCCTCTTTCGTCGCATCCGACACAGCTGTTTCTGGTAGACTCCCTCGCCAGGTAATATACCCCACGTATTCAGGTACCGAATCTGGCATCAAGCTTCGACGGATCTTCAAACTGGCTCCATCCGCTGCAATCACCAGATCCGCCTGTATCGTTTTCTTACTCCCATCCCCAAGATCCGTATACATGACCTCCATCTTCTCCCCAACCTCCCTCACACTCCCAACTCTCATTCCGGTCTCGTAACTAAATCTCTCTTCCTTCCCTTCCTCTCGATTCTCCTCTTCCGATAAAAATCCATCCCTAAACATCCTCCACAAAGCTCTCCCAGTAGTGAAATACATATTCCCCTGCTGTGGCATATTCATAAGTACCTCTCCTTTTCCATTAAACAATTCCACCTTATCCATGGAATTAGCGTATTCTCTATTGTAATTCATAATGTACTTTCGAATCAAGGTATGGACTGCTAGGCCCTCACGGATTCCTGCTGCTTCACTTGAGAGGGTTGCGGGAAGGGATTTTTCGAGAATACGGATACTTTGGGCGTGAGGTTTGAGAGTTAGGCGTGGAGGAGGGATGAGAGGGATCCTCCTACCTACGGTGGAAGCATTAGAGGATGTAATGAGGGAGGAGGGGTGAGACTTACGATTACGATGTGAAGTGGTTTTTCATACATGGTTCTGGGGCTTTGGTGGGGTGGAAGCTGATGGGTACGAAATGGGCAATGGTATGATTTCAGATGTGGAGTCTGCTTCACCTTTGGTTAGTTATGTTGGGTCAGATCCAACATCACTACTTTTGTTGGTTGTACTCCAAATACAGGACACGAGAAATTAAGCGAGAGAGTATGTACGTATGTACCAACATAACTGCATTTAAACCATAGTAACTGGTGGAAACATTGCGCAAGGGTGTTTTGGATAAAATGGATAATATGGATAATATGCTGCCGGATGATTTACAGAATTTAGCCGAAGTCGTGGTACTTTTAGAAATTTGTTGATAGTTGGTGAGATCCGGCAGCTGTTTTTAGAACAAGATACACAGTAAACACGATGAATTGTTGAATTGTTTATTAGTTGGGTGGGATTTATACGCCTTAGTCAAATATTTGAGCGGAAAAGATTTCAAAGACTAGTCCCATGCTCAAGTCCTCACTTCGCAAACACTCCTGTATCACTTCTCTCGCCGTCAAGGTTTTGATGCTCTAGAACTGGAACGGAGCCACATAATCCTTCTCCCTCCTTTTAGCCTTGCTCTGAACTCGCTTTCGATAACCAACCCATTCCATCCTCGCCAAGCAATTCTTCAAGGTGTTTTCTTCTTGTTGCCCATTTCTCGTCTTTCTTCCCAAGATGAAGCACATCGATTAAGCTGGTGTATTTCTCCTCTCCTAGAATGCCACGGCAAACCTTTTGTCCTTGTTCTCTGGTGTTGGTAGCTCCCACATCATCTTCCGCCCTAACGTAATCTAGCCATTGCAGAAAAACCTTCTTAAATTCCCCCTTGTGATCCATCAAGTTTAGGTAAATGTCCCCATGAATGTTCAACATCTTTCCATACTTCTTGACTCTTTCTCTCTCGAGCGCTCTCTCTTTCCGTTACAGACGCCTTCTTCCGACTCGATCCACTTCTTGGCTTCTTCGAAAGTGACTCCAAATAAGATTTCGAATAGACGTGAATGGTCCAGGCAACCGTTTCTTCAGGTTTGTAGTGCTGTCGGACGTAGAGCTGTCGGAGTGACTCGATGCATCGGTTGAATGAGAGTCAGTGGGGTCTTTGGCCGTTCCACACGCGCGAATCGTGAATGATGAGAGAACGGAGTGGTTTGAAAGGCACTCTTGCAAGTTGTTGGAAATGCTTTAGAACGATTTCCATTTGGCTCGTGTGGAGGGGGACCTCGCTCCTCGTGAGGATCGCCTGTAGTTTCTCTATATCGGGGCGTATACTGGAGAGCTCCTCGAAGAAGAGCCCCGAGTGAAGATTGCGATGTATTCCTGTTAGGCCATATTCCTTGCCATTTTTGACGGAATCTAGCCAATGGGTTTTGGTTGGGAGATTCGGATGAACGGCACGTGTGAAGAGTGCTCGAGACATGCCAATGTAGGATGGCTGTATGGCTGTATATTGTGAAACGGGTAGGTGCGTTGTTTTAAAAGAGTCTAGAGGCGTTATTTGATTCATTTTTAATTACTGATGACTCATACAAGCTAGCACTACTAGCGTGGTTTTTGGTGGTGACCTGATCCGCTAGGCAAGTAAATCGTCAGTCTTTTGTTTACTCGTAACCGAGTGAATTTTCGAAGAGGTTGGAGTTAGATACCAAAGTAAACACGAATGTTTTCCAAGGGGGCCTTCACACTGAGTATCTAAACATGCTAATTGATTGATTTGCCGTGGATCTGTAGTAATACTCTTGTTCGATTGAGAGTAGAGGTAAACTCTCTCCGTGTTTTGTAGTCTCAGGCATCGCTTAATTTTGGGGAGGCGCCACACTCGACGGCGCGACAAGTCATACACAGTAACAAGTATATAAAAGTATCCAATGGTATTGTAGTATTAAACAGCACTAGAAGGAAATTTCATGATTTTTCACGTATTTTAAGGACTTCAAAAGGTATTTATCTCATGCCCGTGAGAGACCAGAGCACGGGTAAAAGTCGCCTCGCTCTTTCCCATTCTAATAATGCCACATCACATGATTACGGGATGAACTAAGACTCGTCTTGCCCCGCGTCAATATCACTGAGTCTTGTCCAGAGAACGAGTGCTTCAACGAAAGCCCACTTCTCCAATGGCAAGACATCCATTTTGAATATAACCTTACTGAACTCCCCAAACTAATTTCCCCGATAATAAACATTCCTTCCCAAAATATGGAGAGACAATGCATACATGATTTGCCAAAACTTCCGTCATACCATATCCCGCATAATCATTACTGATATAAACCTTTTAACAATCTGAGTCCCGTTTCGACTGCTCCTCATCAATATATTAGAATTTCTGGAACCCGAGTTTCGTATATGGAATTCCACGATCGTCGACTACGCACGACTGGTTGGCTTCTTGTCTGGTAATTTCGGATGCTGTTTCTGATGCTGCATTTTCGTCTTCATCGTCATCTTTGGGTGATAGGCAGGTTATGAGGTCGGGGAGTTCTTTGGGAATCTGACATTTGGGTTAGAGTTGCATGGTTTTGGTTGGTTGGATTACTTGCTGTATCTGCATTGGAGTACTTGATTTCTGATGGGGCGGCGGCTGCTGCAGAACTGGATGCGGCAGTACTTGGTTCGGCGGGTCGTCTTTTGGAGGCAGGATCTCCTCCAACACCGAGACTCTTTCTCTTTGAT
Source organism: Hymenoscyphus salicellus (assembly GCA_001414355.1). Lineage (NCBI taxonomy): Eukaryota > Fungi > Ascomycota > Leotiomycetes > Helotiales > Helotiaceae > Hymenoscyphus > Hymenoscyphus salicellus. The sequence goes on from LLCD01000337.1 coordinate 19,708, forward strand.
GGCATTGTTGCTGATGAATGTAAGCCTACTCGTTGTTGCAAATAAAATTAGTAGGAAAAAGGAGAAGGTTCAACCTGATACATGTATAGTATTATGAGTAATTGTCCCTCTCCGCGTTCCAACTCCCAAACTGCTAACAAAGGCCACAGTGAACGACGACTCCGAAGTCATTGAGAGAACCTTTGAGATGTTCATCTCTTTGATCATCACCAGTCTTGAAATGCTCGCCGAACACAAACTCGTAGACGAAACTTCCGCATTCTCAAACGTCGGAGTTATAACCCAACTCATGATTCAAATTCTTCTCAAGGATGCGACGGAGGTTGGTCACAAGCTCCCTGATATCAAAGAGATTGTAAGAGCTGCGGATAAATTTGGGGTCAACCTCGTACCGAGAAAGGAGATTAGTCTCAAAGAGGAAGATTTTGAGAAACTCCGGAAGGCGTGTAAGGGGGCTGCGAAACGCAATAACTGGAAGACTGATGTAAATTTATTCCTACTCGATTTTGAAAGTTAATGGGGTTTTTTTAGTATGCTAAGTATAAGCGTCAACACCCCGGTGGTACGAAATACGATATCACCAAGATGAGCAAGGTGAAGAGAAAGGAATATTCTTATGATAATATGTGACGAAACACAGCTGAAGAGTGTCAGTTGGAAAAAAATTGAAGTTGGACATGACTTTCATATATCCATCCAGGTGAGCAATTCAGCAGTACGGTAGGGAGAGCAAATGGGATTACATGTGCCAGACAGACAATTGTCATTCTTAGTTTGTAACTTTATAGGCAGTGTGTAGATTAAGAAGTGAGCTCACGCTTTTGGTCTTGAATTAACAGGTCATGAATCTTTTAGTATGCTATACTCCGTCTTCACCCATGTAGTGAGTATGTTTCCGACGTGGCTCCTCATAATCATTAAAATATCCATCTCCAGATCATGGCGAGGCCCGCCAAGCAAAAAATGATCTTGATCCCCTAAGTCGAGATCAATTCCATCGATTTTGATTGAATCCGGCAGCCTAGAAC
>LLCD01000338.1:0-20698 GCA_001414355.1 Hymenoscyphus salicellus
CCTATAAACAACCTAATGTAAGAGAGGTGTATAAACAACACATTGCGCCACTCAGCGACTCCCTCGCGACAGTTCACCTAAATCTCTTATTGACAACTACTTACGATCTGCGCAGTCATGCAGAATAGAAGGATAACCTGTATAATAAACTTATAGACCTACTATAAGATAAGATATACGTTAAGGTCTAAAGGATTAAAGACTTTAATAAGTTCGCTAACCTTACCTCTAGAATAGACACTCTTCTTAGGCGTAGTAGAGCCCGGAATGTCCCTAAGATAAATGTGAGAAACTCGGTTAATGGGGTCGGGTAAACCAGGGGCCTAGCAAGCGAGGGATCTTGGCGGGGCGAAGGGCGTGCGACAGCAGCCCGACGCTCATCCGCAGCCACTGATACTGTGGATGGTTTCAAGAGGTTTCTAGATAGAAAGGGGTATTCAGGGTTTCCAGATGTATATAACCAAGAGGTTCGACAGAGGCACGAGAGGGGCATCGATTATTCTGTATTACAATAGAACACTAGTTGTTCTATCACGTCTTCGTACTCCACTGCTATTTGGTTTCTCACAAACGTAGAGCGCTAGATTAGAGGTTCTAGGCCTTGGCTATATGCGGAGAACCTCTAGGTGTATTTTACTAACGTGTACGTCTGGCAGTTACTTTACCCTTCTCTATAGTAGGGATAGAGTTGTCTAGAGAGGCTGTATTATGTGTCTGGAATACAGTGCGAAGTTAAGCGTTCTCTCTCCCTAGAGACTCGAGTCTGGCTATAATCTAGTTATACTACATAGGAGTAATTAGAGAAGGCGAGAGAGGTGAGCTTCTAGTTCTCTAACGTCTCTAGAATTACTCTTCAAGAGCAAGGGATTCGTCGTCTATCGTTTAGACGGTAATTAAGGCTCTAGCGGTTAGTGTAGGAATGAGGGAGGCTCTACCTCTACCTCTACCTCTGTTAGCACGTCTTCTACGAGTATTTGGAGGGGTTTATATAGCTATTGTTCAGGGACATATAACGTGTAACAACGTTTAGTAATATATAACGTAGTAATAAGTAAAACGAATAAAAAGAAGTAGAATATTATAACAGGCCTTCTTAGGCGAAGAGGTGACTTAGTTATAATGTAACCGTGTAGAGTAAACCACTACTTGCTATAATGAATACTAAGTTAAACGGAAACTACTATATAGAGCGAATAACTAAGTGAGGAAAGAAGAGAGTTCTAGAGGAACGGAAGCTTAAATACAAGGTGCCAGGAGCACGCACGTGCCACGTGCTACACGTGCTCGACCCCTAGTTCCTCTAACTCCGTAACATACTCTACTTGTAATTAAATAATCACCCTTGTAGTACCTACTTATTTACTTAAAGTAGCTTAGACTTGAGCTTAGTGTAAAGAAACTAACTATCTAACTAAGATAACTAGTCTCGAAGGCTAGTATATAGTAAGAAGTACGAATCACAAGGTTTATTTACTTAAAGGTAAACCCGTTACTTGTAGTAAAGATGTTAAACAAGATAATATAATTAATAAACTAAGTTAAGCACGAAGCTTCTATCTAACGGTAGACGTACTAGTCTTATATAGGAAATTTATTCCTTTGTTCTAACTACTGTCCCGCTAACTCGCTCGTCGAGTTAGCGGTCTAGCTGCTGGCTCGTCAGGCGAGCTAGCGAGCGGAAATGATTACGTGGTAACAACTAGATGATATCCCTGGATCGCTTAGCTGGTCTAAGGATCTCTATTTGCTATCTCTATTTGCTATAACTATCCTGATAGTGTTTGTCCTGTCAGGACGCAGCCTGGACTTCACTTATCACGTGTGTACGTGATTCGTGACACTTAGTATATTATAATAGCCTTTGAGTTACTCTAAGTAGACATATGTATTATTTAGAGTCCCTATAGTCTCTCGGAGTACTCTGAGCCCATTCTGTTTTTCGATCCCTGCCATTTTGAGTTACTTTCAATTACCCTACTTAACTCTAACCCTTTGCTACGCTGCAGTTAAGGTTTTTCTTCCCCTAAATTATTTAGCGAGGCAAGTCAAAACTCTTGAACATTGAAAATGCAGGCGGAGTAATTCTTCCGGTCATATTTGCACATTGCCTTGTTGTCCCTAAAGGTTGATCTAATAGTTTTCCATTGGATCTCTTCAATTTCGTTGAATTCTTCGCAGAAATATATCTTCAACACTTTTACAAGCCATCCGGCACATTTATGAATCGGGCCGTTGAACCCCGCAATCCCCGGACCGGACCTTTCCAACTTGGGAATGACATCATGTCGTGCATACGTAAATGCGGGGAAGAACTACGAATTGTCTTCAAATTTCACTCCAACAGACGGGATAAGTACGAGTAAACAATAGAAAGCCAAGCTAGAAACTACACTTGTCGATCAGTTGGGGACGATTCGGACTTGCCTATGGAAGGATCCTAGTTCCCACGTTGTTGTGGTTAATTAATATTCTCGAAATAATTCTCGCTGAAATTAGACCACCAAGATTCGAAGCCAGGGAGGATGGTAGTACAAACCACGACGGCAACCATCGGAATACGCCGCTACAAACGGCTGGTAACCCAGGAACGACAAGAAAATATACTACCAACGACTGAACAATTGTTGATTTCTCGGTCCTTTTCCCCGGAAGCCCTTCGATCACTGCACTAGAAGCTTAAACACTCATCCCATTCTGTAAAGCCGCCTCGAATCTTGCAGCTCAAGACGATCTATCCAATCACCACGAGAACTACTGATTCTCGATGCATATTGCCCCTCTCAAAATTGCTGACTTGGTGCCACCCCGCGTGCGCCGAAGTGCGGAGTAAATAAAATCGATGAGCAACATGGCTTGGTCTTGGTCCTTTGTTTGTCCCTCGTACTTGTACTTGGATTTCTTATATAACTCACTCGGGGACTTGATTGAGTCACCTTTGTTTTCTTTCCCATCAAACATCTGGTTTTGGTACTGGATTCTGGTTTTATTCTCAACTTTGTATTTGTATTTTGGCAAACGGTTCAATATGGCTGGAAGAGGGGTTCTGGCCATTTTGGCCATTGTTGCTTCCTTGCTTTTCACTTCTTTTGCACAGAATTCGACAACAACTAGTTATCGTGCGGTCTTTACTGTGCCTGCAGACTCTGATGCTTCCGTTCCTCTGTTGCCAAATATTCAAGATCCTCAAGCTATCAATGTTCAGGATGTATGTCCGGGGTACAAAGCTTTGAATGTTGTACCGAATTCTTTTGGCTGGACGGCTTCTCTCTCTCTTGCTGGAACGGCTTGTAATGTTTACGGAACGGATGTGGATACTCTCAATCTCACGGTCGAATACCAGTCAGCGGATCGTCTACATGTCCAAATCACTCCTTCCAATGTCGACTCATCGAATAGCTCTTGGTACGCCCTACCAGAAGAGTTAATTCCTCAACCTAAAATCGACTCGGAAGCCAATACCACCTCATTGTCCAACCATTTGGAACTGGTTTGGGACAACGAACCCAGCTTTCATTTTTCAGTCTTGCGAAAATCCACTGGAGACACCTTATTTTCCACAACCGGATCCAAGTTAGTTTTCGAAAATCAATTCATCGAGTTTGCCAGCTCGCTTCCCGAGAACTACAATCTTTATGGCCTCGGAGAAGTCATTCACGGGTTGAGAATGGGAAACAATTTCACTCGAACCATTTATGCCGCTGATGTTGGGGATCCAATCGACACCAATCTTTACGGAAGTCACTCCTTCTATCTCGACACCAGATACTATGAAGTTGATAAGTCCACTGGCAATCTCACTTATGCAGCCAACGCCACGGACTCAGATTCAGAGTATGTTTCCTACTCCCATGGTGTATTTTTACGAAATGCACACGGACAAGAGATCTTGATGAAACCGGAGAATATCACATGGAGAACACTGGGTGGTGAGATCGATTTGTTTTTCTATGCTGGACCGAGTCAAGAGGAGGTTACGAAATCGTATCAAAAAAGTACTGTGGGATTACCAGCTATGCAACAATATTTCACATTTGGCTATCATCAATGTCGATGGGGTTACGCGAATTGGTCTCAACTACAAGAAGTAGTCGACAATTTTGCGAAATTTGAGATTCCTTTGGAAAACATCTGGTATATCCACATTCTGGTCCCTTTTTCCTTACCCCAATTCAGTACTGATTATTTAAACACAGGACGGATATTGATTACATGAATCAATACCGAGATTTCGAAAATGATCTAAATACATTCCCATATGAGGAAGGCAAAGAGTTCTTGCAAAAGCTTCATGATAATGGGCAGCATTATATCCCCATTGTTGATTCGGCAGTTTACATCCCGAACCCGGAAAATGCTAGTGATGCTTATCCTACTTTCGACAGAGGGAATGATACCAACTCTTTCATGTTGAATCCGGACGGAAGCTTGTATATCGGAAGTGTTTGGCCTGGGTATACTGGTATGTTCAATTCCGAGACTTGAAAACCCACCTCGAAACTTAAAACTCAGTTAACTTCTAAGTCATGAATGCTAACACCTTCAAACAGTATTTCCTGATTGGGTTGGTGCAGCCCTAAACGGAACTGGCGCTTTCGATTGGTGGACGGGTGAACTTGCAACATGGTATAAAGAAATCAAATTCGACGGTATCTGGATCGACATGAGCGAAGTCTCATCCTTCTGCGTCGGCTCCTGTGGAAGCAAAAACCTCACTCTCAATCCCGTCCATCCACCCTTCAGTCTCCCGGGCGAACCTGGAAATGTGATTTACAGCTACCCAGAAGGTTTCAACCTTACCAATACCACAGAGGCAGCTTCAGCATCATCCGCTTCCGCAAGTGCTGCATCTTCAATTGCCGCAACTGCAGCCTCAACTCCAAGCACAACGTCAACATCTTATCTACGAACTACACCAACCCCAGGAGTTCGAGCCATTGAATACCCTCCTTACGTCATGAATCATGTCCAAGGAGCACTCGACGTTCACGCTGTCTCCCCAAATGCAACCCACCACGGCAACACCCAGGAATACGATTTCCACAACCTTTTCGGTCACCAAATTCTAAACGCAACATACCATGCTCTCCTCGCCGTTTTCCCAACCAAACGTCCCTTCATCATAGGACGCTCAACCTTCGCCGGAAGCGGAAAATGGGCAGGCCACTGGGGCGGAGACAATGCTTCAATCTGGGCCCATCTCTTCTTCTCTATCCCACAAGCTCTCTCCTTTTCCCTATTCGGAATCCCAATGTTCGGAGTTGACACCTGTGGATTCGGAGGAAACTCCGACGAGGAGTTATGTAACAGATGGATGCAAGCCAGCGCCTTCTTCCCCTTCTATCGAAACCACAATACCCTCTCAGCGAACTCTCAAGAGCCTTATATTTGGGCTTCGGTCATCGATGCCACAAAAAAGGCAATGGGAATCCGATATTTGCTTTTGCCTTATATGTATACACATTTTTATCAAGCGAGTACGCAAGGAACTACAGTTATGAGAGCTCTTGCATGGGAATTTCCTAACGAGCCGATGCTAGCGAATGCAGATCGCCAGTTTATGCTTGGTTCGAGTCTCATGATTACACCTGTTATGGTACAGGGTGCTACGAGCGTTCAAGGTGTATTCCCTGGTGTTGGCAAGGGAGAGGTGTGGTATGATTGGTATACGCAAACTTCTGTGGTTGCGAAACCGGGCGAGAATGTTACGATTGATGCACCACTTGGTCATATTCCTGTTTATATTCGGGGTGGAAGCATTCTACCTACTCAAGAACCGGGAATGACTACGAGAGATTGTAGGAAGAATCCTTGGGGGTTGATTGTTGCGGGGAGTCTTGAGGGGAGTGCGACGGGAAGTTTGTATGTGGACGATGGGGAGAGTTTGGTTCAAAATTCGACGTTGTTTGTTGATGTATGTCCCCCTTTTCTCCCTCCTTTCATTTGGTAGTGATGTCTGGTTAATATGATGCATAGTTCTCACTCACCAATTCTGCATTATATGCTTCCACCAGAGGAACATATAAAGACGCCAACACACTGGCTAATATCACGATTCTGGGTGTTCAGAATAGTGTCAACAATGTCACTCTGAATGGTGCTGCTTTAGTGAGTGGATGGAATTACAATTCTACTAGTAAAGTGTTGGATATCAAGCAGTTGGCGAATATGACTTCTGGGGGTGCTTGGGCTAGTGATTGGACTTTGAAATGGATGTAATGGATCGGGAATCGGTTGATTTTACCCAAAAGTAGGGAAGGGGAGTTTGGATACAGGTTGGGAAATTGGAGAAAAAAGTTTGATGAGCTACTTCATTAATCGGGCAAGAGAAAAGCTGTATATTTTGTGTTTACACATTAAGAAGAACTTTTCCCGTCTTATTTACTCTTTCGTTGGCCTCTTCTATTAAAAGGTGTGGTGATGATGCTATTCATAGGTCGCCTATGGATTACTCTTGTATCTTTAGTTATTTGTAGGTCACCTATGGAATGCACTACAGTAATCATTCCAGCTATTTGTAGGTTACCTACCAATAGTCAGATCTTGTAGAACCTTGTAGAAAAAGCCATAAGGGCAAGCGAGTAACGTCACCTAATTACAGGAAGTAAACAGTACGGGCGATTCAGGCTTCGCAGCCTATAATGCCCTGATGGCCAGTTCGCCAGCCTGTAAAAGGTGTTGACGACCTGGGCTATAGGGTCAGGTGAGCCGCCACTAAAATACAGGCAAGTACACTGAAAATACGGTTCTTGTGCTATTTCGCCGTTCCAGGCATTGCAGGTTACAAGCGCCCGTACTTTTGACCACACAGCGGCAACATTGCACCGGAGAATCTGTCTTTCCCTTAACACAACCCAGCAATAAAAACAGATGAGCTCTTGATTGAGAGGTAATTATCTATTGATTTCTTGTTCTATTTTTATCTATTTTTCATGTCTCTTGTAGATGCTCTATTGTCTTTTTGGTAAGGTGCGCGCGAGAGAAGAATCCGACGCTTTTTCCGACCCCCTAGAGATTTCGATTGAAATAGAGCATTTCAATAACAACGGCGCGAATAAAAATCGGAAAATAAACAGAAATATTGAATGAGTAGAGAGAAGTGTCTATGTGAACAATTATTGTCGCGGCTTTCTCTTTAGTCTAGAGAACTAGTGTTATCTGGTAGAACGAGAGGGGATATTTTTTGATATGGCGACACGGTCGGCTGCGGATTTCTCGTTTACAGTGAGCCGATACAGGGAGGCACGTTATAGAATGCCCCGTAACAGGCTCAAACCACAGTGAGCACCTCCACCACCCCCCCTCACCCAGAGAGCTCTCAACCAGTCCCGCCAGGAACTTCCCACTTCACCGTCCTCGGATAAATTTTCAAAAATACATGGAAAACTCGAGAAGCTCTATCGACAACTAAATGACCCCTTGGTCCAAACCCATAGAGTCTTTGGTAGTGGTTGCGGTTTTATTCTTATTTTGTGACAGTAACTGAATTTTTGTTCCTTCTAGGTTTCAGCGCAGTCAGTCAAAACACGTGACCCAAATAAAACACTGCTAAACTACAAAACAGGCCGGTAGCGACACCTTCAACTTCCTTAACAAGGTATATCTCAACACAACGATATCAGAAAGAATACAAAAAATACAAGTCGTTGCAGAGAGAGTTGATCTCTCGATCCAAGCCCACGATTTCTTGATATAATGGATTATCGTTGAGATATCTAGTTGTAAAGTTGGTAGTAATGTCGTCTGGACAGTATCGGACACGGTGCGATATGCAACAAAAGGTTTGGTGCTAGACTCTAGCGGCTAGTAGCCTCCCCATTTATTTTCTAAGGCAATGGCCAAGACTTCACGATTGCAACTTCCTAATTGATCTCGGCGAGGTGAGACAAGGTAGAGTGGGAGTATTCCAATCCATTTCAGGCTCGCCGTCAGCGTGGATTGGCAACTCGGAAATCCGAGGAACGTCCTCAACATCTCTCTTCCTGATCTTTCTTTTCCCAGCTGTGAGGAGCTTCGCACAAGAATGGCTACTAGTCCAACTGTCACGCCTTATGGCAAATGGAAATCTCCCATCACATCAACTCTTATCGCCGCCGGTTCAACGGAATTGAACGAAGTTCATGTTAGCGTATGGAAGTCCCCCTCCCTTTCTCTATGAAGTTACTAACTCAATGACCAAAGCCAAGTGGTGGGATATACCTCGTGGAAGGCAGACCAGCGTCTGGAGGCGGTGCTACCATTGTTGAGTTCAAATGGGATAAAAAGACGGGAGCAATCACCAGCTTAGATCTTCTCCCCTCGAAATACAACGTCGCCGGTAAAATCCACGGTTATGGCGGCGGTGCAGCCGCAGTAGGCATCGATCAAAGAATTGTCTTTACAGAAGCGAATTCAAACGGGGTGTTTCTTCTCGAGCCTGGTTCACCGGGTATCAAAGATATCTATATTCCAGGTTCTCCGCATGCTATATATGCAGATTTCGACATCCAGGTTGACGGGAATGGCTTTCTTGGGAATTGGATCCTTGCAGTCAAGGAAGAGAGATTTGACGATGGTAGAGAGGAGAAAAATCGTATTGTTGCTATTCATCAGTCTGATCCACGGGAGGTTGTTGTTGTTGAGGGCGCGGACTTTTACTCTCATCCGAGGTTTAGTAGGGATGGGAAGAAGGTTGCTTGGGTGCAATGGTCGCATCCTGATATGCCGTGGACGGGAAGTGAGTTATTTGTTGCGGATTGGAATGATGGCCAGACCCTGAAGGGGAAATATGTTGCTGGGAAAGCTTTGGACGAAGCTATTTGCCAACCGAGATGGGGAATTGAGGGAGATTTGTGGTTTGTGAACGATCCCAATGGCATTTGGCAAATGTTTCGATATGACGTCAGCAAGAAGGTCGTTGAGCCTGTTTTACTGAAAGGGTACGAGGATGTGGAAATTGGTGCTCGAGAGGTCAAGCTTGGAAAGTAAGTTGACGGCTTTCCCCTTTCTACTTTAGAGGACATCGACTGATATCGGCAGTAAAACCTACGTCCAATTAAGCAAGAAAAAGTGGGTGATAACTTACTGTCGCGAAGCAACTAATGGACTTATCGTCTACGACATTCCAACCCAATCCATCTCCGAGCTTCCCCTTGACCTTGTTGACATCGCATGGCAGGGTGTGGCCAGGATCTCAGACACAGAATTCGCAGTAATTGGAAGTACCCCCACATCACCAAAAGGACTTTATGTAGTCAACATCACCATGCCCTCAAAGAAAATCCTCCTCAAAAGTTCATCAAGCCTCGAACTTCCACCTTCAACTTTCTCTCCATTGAAATCCATCTCATTTCCCCGTACACATGGAACCCCCGGAACATCTTATGCAGTCTTCTCGCCACCTTCGAATCCAGCCTTCACTGGTCCTCAAGATCAGAAACCCCCCCTTATAGTCTCAATCCACGGTGGCCCAACTTCAGATGTCAAACCCGGACTTGACCTCGAAACACAATATTTTACCTCAAGAGGTTATGCGTACGTTCATGTTAACTATGCTGGCTCCATCGGATTCGGTCGTGCCTACCGCCAAGCACTAAATTACAACTGGGGTATCAAAGATATCGAGGACACACTCTCTTGTATCTCCTTCCTTTCGGATCAAGGTCTTATTGACCTCGCTAAAGTCGGAATCCGAGGAGGCAGCGCAGGAGGCTACACAGTTCTCCAAGCCCTAGCCACACGTCCAAAAATCTTCGCAGCGGGATGTAGTCTATTCGGAGTCGGGAACTTGGAAGATCTTGCAAGCAAGACGCATAAATTCGAATCCCGTTACTTATTCGATCTTCTCTTCCCACGAGATACACCCGAAGAAGAGAGACAGAAGATTTATAAAAAGCGAAGTCCTTGTTATCATGTTGATAAGATTGAGAGTCCTTTGGTTCTGTTGCAGGGTGATAAGGATCAGGTTGTGCCTTTGGAGCAATCTACGGATATGGAGAAGGTGTTGAGGGTGTTAGGGAAGGATGTTAAGTTGGTTATTTATGAGGGGGAGGGACATGGGTGGAAGAAGGGGACTACTATTAAGGCGAGTATTGAGGAAGAGCAGAAACTTTGGGAGAGGACTTTGGTTGTTTAGTGCGTCTGCTTCGAAACTTGGATTGACTTTTCATGGGGCTGAGGAGCCCGTGGGGTTTAAATTTCTAGGCGTGACTTAATTCCTCCCAAGCTTTTGCCTGAATTTCGACTCCCCTCGTTTATTTAGACACGCGCGACGCACATACCAAATACCGGTGCTACTTGTACTTTCATGACAACTCTTGAATGACCAATTGAAATGTTTGTTGTATCTGTTGACTTCGAAGTGTTTCCTTCGCTTAACTCTAGTAGGTGCATCAGGAGGGACGGCGGTTCTGGCTCAACCAAACTTGAAGTTGGACAGCACAGACTGTAACCAACCTCGCAAGGTGTCCCAGTACAAACAATGAGTAAACTATTTCTTGCGGAGGAGGTCAAAGCCAACCAGACCCCGTTAAGTTCGAATTGGAAGAACGTACACTTGAACATGGAGCACCTGACGGAAAATAAAACAACAGTTATTTCAACAACCTAATACTATCCGTAACCAATAAATCCCTTCCCTACCAAGCTTGACATACTTCCATCCACAAGATTTACGAATGCTCAGCCAAAACTCTATCATCATTACCCTCCGGAAACTCCGGTCCATGATTTTGCTCAAACTCCGGCACCCAGTCCTCGTCATACCCAAAGAGTGCTCGCATTTTCGGACCATATTTTGAGTTTTCTGGACAATTTCGCCATTGGTGCATCTCGGTTAATGGCTTCTCGTCGTTGATGTATGTGTATTTGAAGCAAGAGTGATGCTCGGCAGCCCATTTGTCGAGTTTGGAAAAGTCTTTGCATCGCATAAATTGTCCTTCATCGATGGGAGGGTTTAGGCCGGGGCCGACGGAGTAGAGATGCTGAATGGGATTAGCTGTTGTTCCAACAGAAGAGGCGATAGAAGAGAGGTATAGGATTTAGTAGAGCTTGGAGCTTACATCATCGGCCTGGCATTCGACGTCGCCTCGTAATGAGTCTAAGCAGTGAAGAATATGTGTGCTGGAACGGTCTCAGAGTCAGTATTACCATTTCTAGAAGTATGTCGGAGGAAGCTTGAACGAAGATGGAGTGTGTGAGGGGAAAATGAGATGCCTGAGGTGGAAAGGGGTTCTCAATCCTCCTAAGACGACCTGGGAGAGGGAGAAATAACTCGGAGAATACCCACTATCCGTTGCTGAATTCCTTTCCGTGGTGTGCTTCTTGAAAGGATCTATAAAGCAGTTTCTGTTGAGGGTTATTGGCTTGGTCCGATACTTGAGAGGTAAGTAGAACCTACAAGACAATGAAGAGCGTGATACGCGTTTACGGCATAGATATCCTTCCCACTATCAAGTGGAAAGGGCGCTGTAGGTGGTAGTCCAAGAGCAACAGCTTCATCGTGGTCCACAGCAACTATTGTTCTATCCACGTCGATGCTATCCCAAGCCTCGTCTCGAGCAGTCTCGTTGGGCTGTGAATATGCTGTGTATCGCCAGCGTTGCATTCGTTCAACATCTGGCATAAGGCCCACTGTATAATGTTAACTTGTACCGAACTTCACCAGGGGTGAGGGTATTTGTGGCGGAGACCAGTATTTGAGTTCGATTGTACGAACAATCTGGGAGAATGACAAACTCTAGACGCTGAGTGTTCTAGCATAACTCACACAATATCTCATATTGTACGGGAAAGTTTAGAATAATCAGTAATTCTCTGGAATCTGATACAGTGCTTTCACAGCTCGCCACGAATGGCCACCCCCACTGGTGTTGGACTTTGGATCAGAATACTCACTGTTGTGTGATGAGTAGGTGTTATGTGGTCTGACGAAATAAAGAGTGAAGAAAAAGGCATTGATTCCAAATGAGAGAATGAACAGTGTCAAGACGATAAAATTCTGCAGTTTCAGGAACTGGAGCCTCTTATGTGGGGGAGGGCAGTCTTGATGGTTATCTGAAGTCTCATCTTCGAATAGGAGACGCCGTTTCTGCTCTGTGTCCATGATCGAGTTGAGTTCAAAGTATAATCAAATAAGCTGAGATTTCGAAACATGAAAACTTGTAAAATTTTGGCTTTGCTTGGAAGTTATTTCTCAGGGCAGAGGCTAGAAGGAAATCTCATTCAACCAAGAGGGGCATCGAGGGGTACCAAAAAATGTGGGCTCATCTCCATCTCTTTTCCAAGTGAGTGAGTTGTAACCCCTCTGCGTATCAACCCTCTCATTGGCTCGAACCGGCTGACTGCATCAAAGAAAGACTATGAGTTCTGTGCATGTATATGCAACTCCCGGGGGGCCCGAGTCAGCATTGCCGGTCTTTTCTGCAAAATGACGATAAAAAAAGGCAGGTGTGATACAGATAGAAAAGTGAGAATATATACATTCACACCCCTGCATCAATAGACTCCAAGAAGACTAAATCATTAACAGGGGCTCTATTTGCCTGAGACAGGAGCGTTGCACATCACCAACAAGTTCTTCCGAAGGGCCTGAAGGAGGTTACTTTTCCCATCAGACCTGATTTAGTTAGTCACATCTCGTTGATTCACCCTGGTCCAAGGATCTTGCCAACCAACAACCAAGAAGCTGACCACAGTTGAAGATACCCTTACCTTCAAAAGTCAACAACTCGTTTACACTTCAGCGTTGCCTCCAAGCCTCCAAAGATGACGGCTGATAGCCAAAACCTCAAAATTCGGCAAGAGAGTTTTCAACTCGCCAGTCCGCTGGATCATAGACGACCATACGCTGTGCCAGTCTCTTCCAGTCGTTCCACCCCCGGTGAAACGGCACATTATCGTAATGCCAAAGTTAAAAATGGTCTTCCTATCATCCCAGACGATGCAATTCATACCATCAAAGATCTCATCCGAAGAAGTGCAGCAAAGTTTGGAAACAACCCGGCAATCGGATCTCGTACTGAGATTCGCACCCATGTCAAGGACGGACCCGAAGATGCGAATGGGGACAAGAAGCAGCTGATTATCTCTGAGTTAAGCTCTTACGAATTCATATCCTACCTTGAATACGAGAAGCTTGTCACGGCAATTGGCAATGGTCTAGTTAGTCTTGGTTTAATTCGCTCGAAAGATAAAATTTGCATGTGGGCACAAACCAGGTGAGTTGTTGTACCATATCGACCCAGTAAGCCTTTGCTAACACTATTGTAGTGCATCATGGCTATCGATATTCCACGGAGCGGCAACCCAATCAATTGCGATTGTTACCGCTTATGCTAACCTGGGATTATCTGGACTCCAATATGCTCTTGAATCCACTGATTCAGTTGCCATCTTCGTTGACTCGAGTTCCATTTCTCGTCTTGCCGTCACACTGAAAGCTGTACCATCTTTGCGGCTTGTTGTTTACAAGAGTGACTCGAGAATATCTAATGAAACGATTAAAAAACTTGACAATGACTTCCCACATGTCAACTTCGTTGAATTCGATAAATTGGTTTCACTTGGAAAAACTAACCTTGCCGCTACTGAATCGCATTCTCCAAGTAGGGATAATATTTGCGCTATCATGTACACTTCTGGGTAAGTTATTTCGGACTCTTCTCCGACCCAAAAAAGTAAAACTGACTCCTATATTCTGGGGACAGGTCCACAGGAAACCCAAAGGGTGTTCCAATAAAACACAAGAATATCGTTGCTGCAGGTAGGTTATCTCTACAAGTCTCGTTCACATCGTGAACTGCTAATGCCTTAGTTCCCAGTTTCTGGTTGGGATGTATCGTGGGGTAGTCACTTCGATCACAACGACGTTTACCTAGCTTATCTTCCTCTCGCCCATATCATGGAATTCATCTCAGAACATGCATTTATTTTTTGGGGTGTTCCCATAGGCTACGGCAGTCCGAGAACTTTGTTCGATTCAGCTGTTCAAGGATGCAAAGGTGACTTGACAGAGTTACGTCCAACTTATATGGTCGGAGTTCCAGCTATTTGGGAGTCAGCACGAAAGTCCATTCTGGCTTCGATTGCCGCCTACTCCCCCGATGAACAAACTGCATTCTGGGACGCTCTAAGAGACAAGCAGAAAGCATTCGAAGAGGGTGCACATTTCCCGAATGAACGTGAATCTCCCTTCTCTAAAGTTCGAGGAATTTTTGGTGGCCGACTTCGGTTCATGATGACTGGTGGTAGTGGAATTGCGAAGCATACCCAAGAGTTTATCTCTTTTTCACTAGCTCCAGTTACGGGTGGATTTGGCATGACGGAGACAACCGGGTAAGAAAAAATGCCCCTATTTGTCGGCTATTCTTTTGATGGGAAATTGCCTTTTGAGCTGAAGCTAATAAAAAATAGTACTGGTGCCATGATGGACCCCGCTCAGTGGCACACAGGTTCACTTGGCGGCCTAAGTGGTTGTGTGGAAGCCAAGTTGATTGATTACGAAGAAGCCGGCTACTTTACCTCCAGTAATCCTCCCGAAGGAGAACTTTGCATCCGTGGAGCAAGCGTTGTAGAAAGCTACTGGAAAGACGAAGCCGAGACAAGCAAGGCTTTCACAAGCGATGGCTGGCTCAAGACCGGCGATATAGGTACATGGGATATGTCAGACTCACCCCATCACTAAGCTAACAGTGCTTTTTATAGGGAGAATCGATGAACATGGTGCCCTTTGGATCATCGACAGAAAGAAAAATCTGGTCAAAAATCTCAATGGGCAGTATATTGCACTCGAGAAAGTAAGTGAAAGTTAACAAACTTCCTGCTTGAAACTGACATTCATCTGCAGCTTGAGTCGCTCTATCGGTCAGCCCCCGTAGTAGCTAATGTATGCATTTACGCGGACTCCACACGAGTGAAACCTACCGCTATCATCATTCCTGTCGAAGGCGTACTGAACAACCTACTCCAATTGACGGAAAAAATGTCTGGTCTATCGGAAGCCGCCGAAGTGCAACGTGTCGTTTTAGATCAGCTTCATGAAAAAGCTCGCGAATATGATCTACCCAGCTTGGAAATAGTTGAAGCTGTGGTTCTCTCGCCTCTGAAAGAATGGGATGTGACAAATGTTAGTCGGACACTTATGATAAGGGAATTGGTACTGACTTGAATCCAGGGCATGACAACGGCTGTTGGAAAGTTGAAGAGAAAAGCTATCCTGGAACATCACAAGGAAATTATCGAGGAATTACGAAAGTGACTACATGAGCTTGTGTAGCGACAATAAACCCATGCTGAACTGGGACGATGAAATGCTGGGTTGTCTGTGGTCGTGGTTCATTATTACATACTAAGAGTTCATTATCTACAATAGAATACCAGTTCAAGCATGCTCCTCATTGACATTCTCCCCTAATAAAAATCTTCGCTGATACTCCTTGTTTTGATATACCGTCTGTGGGATCTGACTGCTGCTTTCTCCCTACTCTGTTCGAACATGAAACTCGCTTCGGACTTGTATCTGGTTCGAACCAACTTCACTATGCTGGGTATGAGGTGATTCTCTTCCACTTTCCGAGTTGATTTGCTTTAATCGCACGAGCCGGATGTCATCGCCACTTTCATGTGCTTCACCTCCCGCATCGTTCACTGTATCCTGCATGTCGAAGGTATTTCCAAGACTTTCAAGATCATTCTTTCCCATCTTCCTGCGTCCGCGAAATATATTTCTGCTGCTGACACTTTTGACGGTTCCGTTGCTGTTTTTGGTTCCTTCTCCTGCCGAGGCACTCTGCTGAGATGGGTTGGAAGGGTTTGACGACTTGCCGGTGCGAGACGCTACTGATTTCGTGATGCGACCGGTGATGGCTCGGAATTTGTGGAGAAGGGGGTTGTATGTGACGAGACATGCGGCAATAAGGTAGATATTAGGTTCCACCATTGTCCAAATGGGCAGCGCAACTGTCCATGTACCTATAAAATAGTTGATATCAGCAGACGAAGAGTCCAATTTTCAAGAAGTTACTTACCATCTGCAATGGCGTCGCCATGGAAGAATGAATCAAAGCGAATGATGGATGCTGCCAAACCACTATTCATGTTAGTAAATGGAATCCCGCCGAGATAGAGTTTTTAACACTTACATTCCCGCCATTATGAAAGTCAGTGTCAGTCCAATCTTCATTCTCTTCGTGGTATGCAATTGCCACACAACTGGCATGGGGATAATTAAAATTGCCACATCTGTAACAATGTTGGGGAAAGAACCCCACTCGAAAAATACTGTCTGTTTGTAGCATGATCCTCCCGGAATCGAGTGATCCCAATTGTAAGCAAAGGGACGACATAGGTTTAGCGAAATAATTGAGGTCACAATCATGGTCGCAAGGACTATGGCAGCAAGAGTATAGACTCCCCAGCGATATGCTTTTAGGGTGAAGATACGCAGGTAAAAAGCAAGAATTGCGAGCTTAGGGACACCGACTGTCAAGAAATACCAGAATGAATCTACCAGAAGCCACTGAAAGAATCTTTTTATCATCCATGGCCTAGTCAGTGCCAAAGCTTCAAGATGGTAGCCACTTCCCGCATATTTGACACCACCTGTTTTTGTTAACACTGTATGGAGAATTTCCTGGATAATCGGGAAGTGTTGGGGTGATGCTTCTTACAAATTGATAGTATTGAAGAGCCTATCTGGCAAAAGAGTGCGAGAAGGACGAGGTAATCATCCGCGCCAAATTTACTTGGGCTCAAATATCGACAGTAGAACCGCAAGCCTACAACGATCAAGAGGATGGGAATGAAAGCAACAGCTACTGCAACAAGCTGATCGCCTTTATATGCCGCAATGAACTCGGGAGAAAGCTCTTCTGTTGAGTTTGACATTGTTATTCGGGTGCCGTGCTCTCAAGCACTTCGATGAGTTTCGAGAAGCAGTCTGTTTGAAGTCGTCGAATAAAAGTAGAATCGCAAGTTTTGAGAGTGAAAGTGAAAGCGTCTCAAAAGGAAAGCATTGATTAATGATTAATAGAGTACACAATTTCCCAGCCTTGTTAGAAAAGATCTAGAAATCTTATCGGGGCGCATGGTACCTGGGAAGGGACATGGCAAAATGGTTGTTTCAATCTCAAAGGATTCAAAGACCTGGTTTCCACGGCGCAGTATCGGTGTTTTGGGAGTCCTTGGGGTATACTCGAGATACAAGAAATAACGGCCGGGTACTCAAAGCGCAAGGCAACAAACAAGACGTGAGACAATATTGTACCTAGGTATTTGCTGACCACCATAAGCTTCTTTTTGTGATTTGCTGTCGGTAGATCTCCAGCTGCAGCGTAGTATTAAAGGATTTCAAGAACCCTGCAATCGCAGCAAAGGACCCATTTTGAGGGATCGTCGATTTATGCTACACCGGCTGGCAACGAGCAGATTGCTGGAATACTGGATTGAAATTCCTCAGCTTACTATGCCAGAGACGACCAGCAAAATTTATAAGGTTGTCGGTATCAAAGTAAGAGAAGGAGTAAACTTGGGGCTCAGGTAGTTAAAAAGTTGATGTTTCGCTTTGGAAGCGCATTTTCTTGATTTCAACTTAGGACCGAGGATAATTCCTTCCGATCAGGCGTTAAGGGGTAACATTCATAGGTCCATAAAATGCGCGATGCCGGTGTCAACTGTATTGGAATTCTCGAGGTGCAACGGTGACTGCAGGTGCATCTTGTACAGCTGGCATGATCACCCGATTGTATATGAAAAAACTTTATTGCCCCAGTTCCCTGGAAAGTATGATTCACAAACCTTCATGACAAAGTTGAAGATAAGGTGTCATTGACTATCATATTTGTCCCTGGACTTTGAAGAAAGTTGTATGCACCTTGCTTATTGGAACACCATAATGATGATGGCGGCGAGACTACCTATAATTGGATACTTTATTGTCCAATTGGCAATTGATGTACCTCCGTAGTTGCTTGCAGACGACCATTACATGGGGGTACGCCATTTAGTCACTACAGGCATTTAGCGGATTTAGCGCACGGCACATGAACAAGGGAGAACGAAGAGTTTCGTCAAATGGTGAGATTTGGAACGGGAGAGGCCTTAGTAATATTCTGGATCTGGAAGTAATCATCGTACTTGATTATTTAGAAACGAGTGGAAAAAAGGGGGGCGGGTATCTGGGCGAGACTAGAGGCGGAGCAGCAAAAACAGTCGCTCCGTATCTCTTAGTGAAACTGGCTGGGCACGGAGTAGTGCAATTAAGAATTTTCAATCAAAATTAAGCACCATCGTGCTACCACATTTATTTCACACGTGGAAAATTAATTTGGTAACGAGCTTCGGGTAGGCTGCGGTTAGTGCACTAACCCCACTCCCGCCTGCAATGAACTCGCACACGTTTAAAGGGGTCTAGCGAGTTATGCATGCTCTACCTGCAAGTTTCTGGCACAGAACACCGTAGGAGTCAAGATCTACCATTTTGGGAAATCTCGCCGTTCAACTTATACGTGACTTCATATGTGGCACTATTTCATGGCGATGATGCGGAGAACAAATAGGTAATCAGATGCAGTAACGTTACCGGCAGTTACAATCCTTGTGTGGGGGTGTTGATTTAGAGCAGGTACTAAAATCCCAAGGTACACTTCATGGCTCTACCGGTGCATTATAAGAGTTTTCGTTTAATTTCATGCACGAATGATAGAGAGGGGGGAGGAAAAAATACGTGTAATCACTCGGGGCAAAGATAAGACATCTGTTGCTCGGGCTTCAAGTGGTCGGCTCTTCCTCCTTCTCTGTACAGCGTTACATCTGTCGGGTATTATATGGAGCGATATAAATCCTCCGGGATGGCGAATTCCAAACACAGTAGGAAGGAAGAAGGCATTTCAGTTTTTGGACATATTTTCAAAAGTACTAATTTAGGAATAGATAATCTTAGGCGAAAGGGTTACACCGCTTCACTAGGTCTGAGATTTCTGCAAACATTCCATCGCTGGTCCATACAAAACTCCGTTTCTCAGTGCATCGTAAATTCTTGTGATATACTCACCAGTCGTGGCTGGGAGCGGCCCCTCGTTCAACTTATTGTCGAACTCGCTAAGAAATTCGGCTTCAACAAGATCTTCTGGCTCCGCAAGGTCTTCTGTTCGTAGAAATGGCACTTTCAAATCTTCTCTGATAAACGTGTACATTTTCTTGCTTGCAGATCCCAAGTAAGGTGTTGCATCAGCATTGGCGGAATAGTCGGCACGGTTCTTTCTGAATTCGTCTTTCATGAGGCTGGCAGCAGAAGTCTTCCAAGAGCTGAGATAATTTTTATATGATATTGCCGGCTCGGAAAATTCCTTGCCAGTTCTGTGGTTTAGAATGATTGGTTGAAGGGAAGTTGCAATAAACAAAAATCTTTGTTCGGAGTCCATATTTGTGGTGCTGTCAAAAAGATCTGGAAGAGCTTTCCACAACTCCTGGTGTAAATCACCAAATTCGGGCTGTTTAAGTGATTTAGAGTTTTCTGCTGAAGCGAAAAGTGGACCAAGAGTTTCTTTGAGCACACCAAGCAAAAGCGGTTCCAAATTTACCAGGTAATTTGCTTGCATGGCTCTTAAATCCAAGGCCTGGCAGACCAACAAAAGATGGGAAGCTATAATCTGTGATAGAATTCCGAGAGCCGTGTGCGTATATCGAGCTGAAACGAGCGCAAGACTGTGAATGGATTGGTTTCCGGTCTCAGTCGTATGAACATGATTTACCGGGTGGGCGAGGAACCCCAACTCGCCTTGGAGCGCAGCCAACATGATGTCAACCATTTTGAACAGCCAACTCTCACTTGGCTCACACGAGACGAGGTTAGGAGGTAACCCTTTATTCAATGCTGGATTGACAATCTCAGTACACTGTGCAAAGAGTACTCGGCCAATGGCCTCAACATTTTGGCGAATCTTTTCCATTGCAGAAGTTATGACTTTCGCTTGGAAATTGGCACTGGTGAAAACTCGTCCAGAAGGATGTACGATCGGATTGTCGGTGATGGAGTTGCACTCTGTCAAAACTTGATGGGAAGCAAGAGTCAGGTCTTCGAGAGAAGGACCAAGCCATTGGGAAGCTGATCGTATAGCATAGCGATCTTGACGAAGCTTTCCGAAACCAGACACATCAATTTCTTCGTGAAGAAGCTTGGAACCACGAAGAAAGGAAAAGATGTTGCGTGAAGAATCAATCTGGAAGGAGTAAGTTGGCGAACATTCAATCAAAGGCTGTAGGACTGGGAAATGTTCACCTGTCCATTGTGTGGCCGAACTTCAGCAATGTATGGCTGGAACGACTCGTCTGTTCCGTTCAACGCCTCAGCACTCATTGCAGTAAGAATTTGAGCCATAACGGCAAGGTGATTTGCATCGTAAGTTGCCAACGCACCCACTCCGCATGACGCGCCAGTGCCATTTACGATAGCAAGACCCTCTTTTTGTTCTAATGTTATCGGCGTCAAGCCAGCTTCTTTCAAAGCGATATCAGCTCGAACTCTCCGTCTATCTTGAGGTGGTCCAATCCAAACATGAGACGTTCGTTTTCCGAGGAGTGCTCCAGCAACATACGCGAGGGGAGCCAAGTCCCCAGATGCCGAAACGGTTCCACGAAGAGCAATCACTGGAGTAATATTGCTGTTAAGGAGAGCCGCAAACCCTGTGAGAATGACTGGGCGAACTGCAGATTGGCCACCCAGTAG
>LLCD01000339.1:0-20687 GCA_001414355.1 Hymenoscyphus salicellus
CCCCAGTAGCAATCACCGCATAGTGTTGATGGGCGTAATGCCGGATGATATCGACAATTTTGTATACGAGCCATCTGTTTCTGTTGTTAGCCCGTAGGCACATGCCTGGCCTGGTTATCTTACGCAGTGCCGGAAAGTGCACATCCTGAATGAATCCCGCCGACGTGTTGGAGAATCGAAACTACCGCATACTTGAGCCTTAATGGTGCCCACTGGTAGAGATTTTATCAACATTAATCGTGAGTCGCAAAGGGAGAGAGCTTACGTATTTAAGTCCGTAAATGGAGATGATATATAAAAACCGTATAAACATTTCATTTCTCATCAGGATCGCACAGAGAAGGTTGCCGAGCACCAAAGCACCAAGATGATTGTCCGCATAACGAAAACGACCGGTTGCCGCCGCGATAATCCCCGTCAAGTTGAGCAAGGTAACAAAGGTAAAGAACTTTCGGTAAGTGTTGAACCATAGTTGGAATAGAATCCATCGGTTAGGTCGTTTCTTGTTGTCGGGATTTGGTACCGCAATCTTCGTCGTTTGTTTACCTCCGGCAGGTCCCATTAATGACAGTACTGGCACACTTGAGGACGGAGTGATGCCTTCGCATATTGGTGAGACAGGTGAAAGAAATCTCTCGATATGTATTGAAGTATTCGTTTTCGTTTTCTCATCTCCAGTTTTTAGAGGTGGTAACTGTTGCAATTTCAGGGTACTGGCGGAGAGACCTTTTTCTAAGTCGGCGGAGTCAGGATCCTGGCTACCGGCGTAGATGACTTTGCTATGAGGCCATTTCGAAGACATTTTCAAGCTTTGGGAGCCAGTATAAGAGGAGCGACAAGGTGGTGGTTGTTTGAAAAACACTTCGACTCCTGTGTTTCTTGAAAGCGAGTGTAAGTAGTTTTGGGATGTTCTGTGGCCGCCAGCTGCGTTTAGAAGAAAATGGTCGTACGGGTGGCGTTCAAAATGAAAACTTGATCATAGTCAGGTGGAACCAGACCTCATACAATCCTTCGGTCTATTATATACAATGCTGCCGGATTTCGTATATTAAAATGGCTCAACACTGGTTCCAGTGCAGGTGGAATGTTGTGAGAATTCGCTAAACCAATACCGAAATTGTTAGGTGGGGCCCGACTTCAGAACTCCCAGGCATGATAAGTCGCAGTTGCCCGGGCTTGACACCTGTGGGATCAAAATCAAGGTATCCATATGAAAGGTAGATGTACCGGCCTCTGCCTAGATGGTTAATCAAGATAAAACCCGGGGTGTTAATTAACCCCGGAAAATTATTGATTAACCCCAGATTTATAGGCGAATTCGGCACGTCGAACAGTTGGCACGTGGGGGCCAGCCGATTGGACTTTTTGTGAGCAAACTCTAGAGGCTAATGTAATCGAACGATGACTCGGGCGAGAGGATAAGTCAGCTCATCTTACTTGGAGCGAGAGTTATTAAAAATGTATAAGAGAAAAACAACTGTATACGGATTGAAAATCGAGTCATGTGAGGACGAGAGCAGTGTCCAAGATAATCAACCTGTTGAAAACAGCTGTTTAGGTTCGAAAGATTTTGAATCGTCTTCCCTAGTTGGAAAAGACCAGGAAAAATCCGAATTTTACCATGAGTTTTGGTTCCAGTGCAAAAAAAGCGATCGATATATTACCCAAATACATAACCCTTGAACAGAAACGAGCTCAAAAACACTGCGATGATTATTGATGAGAATAATCTTTGCTCAATAGAACCTTCCACAAGAAATTAAAACCGAATTATGTATCGCAAAATTCCAAAACGATGCGCCAAAAAGCCAGACATCAAAACCAAAACCGCCCGAGAACCAGATTTCGATATTCAGGCGAGGAAAGAGGATGCCACTAAAATAATCGACCCATCGTAACCAGGGGAAATAGGAGACAAAGGACCGACCAAACTCTCGGAGAAGTTCAGCGGTAGTCGATGCCACCTTTGTCAGACCACTTCCTCTCGCCCAGGTCACACCCAATTCAAGAGAATGTAGATAGATAGAACATGAAGCGCAATGAACACAGAATCGACAACCGTTCAAGGAATTCAATTTGCAAGAGAAGAGCAGCAAAGATCGACAATTGAAAACCCCACCGCCCAGAACTTTGTATAAAACGTTCAATCATTAGTTCCACACACCTGAGAACAACCATGATGTACCGAAGGTCTGGAACAATTAGATTAATTATTCGACAGTAGTGATCATCATCAGCCTCCTCACGCCGAACTCCAGCGTGAACGTGAACTAAGATTGAAGCTCCTATTCTGAATTCCAGTTCCTGAGCGGCTCGCACACTCAGCCAGAATTAATCTGCAAACTTCTCTAACAAACTGATTCCTGCCGAAACAAATCGAAGTCACAGGGGAACTCTCCCTCATTCGTCACCACAATACTTTGGCGGTGAAGCGGTACTCCGTCCCGTAAAAAGAAGAACAAAACATGCCGTAACGACAAACACACCGAGCCACACTGGTGGGAATTAATTGCGTTTCTTATTATCATCACCAAGCCCCAAATCCGCGAAATCAAGCCGCCGGACAAACACCCTTTGGTGGTTCGGCGGATTATCATGCATCCGAAGAAAGAGGGAAGGATTGAAACAGTGTTACATCACCATGGTCACCATCTCACCTCGAACCCACCGTGGCGACCTGTGGCCTACAAGCACAGCGAACCTCGTGTGGGGTTGAGGTTGGTATCACCCACAACAATTTCAGAAAGTGATGAGAGTGGTCGAGAGGATATGAAGCTCGAAAGTGGTGCCAGCGGTACACAATATCAACTGGGGCGAAGTTGAAGAAATGAGTAGTCGGGCAAAAGCAAGTGAGCAAGCATAACAGGACAGGGCAAATGAGCCTACGGAGGACCTTGGGTCGCTTTGCATATACATGAGCATGTAATCGGCAGTCTGCTGCATATACATACATATGGAACATGCAGAGGCGGTGCCCTCCGTGTGACAGGTACGGAGGTACAGATCAAGTTGAGCCCTCCGTGGAGAGGAAGGAAGAGAAGAGATGGCACGAAGAAGGTGGAAAGCACACATGTGTACCGGTAAGTAACTATCCGCCATCACGTCTGCTAGCCTGAGCGGCATGGCGTGGTTGACGGTTGTATTTCTGCGGTGATTGGGACTTGCAACCATGGGCGAAGAGGTAGGACAAGAGGCGTACGGGAGTAAGATAAGAATATGGAACTTCTTGGTTGGGATGATGACTTGGGTGTTCGGAGGATAAAGGGTGTGTGGGGTTCAGTTGATCCCTGAATCCTGATAAAAGCGGCTGTCGTTTTTCCAGCTTTTGAGGACATTCAAAATAACTGTTATGACCTTTATCGTTAAAAATGATCGATTTTAATCGTGGTGGACCTTTTTAGCTTGAGTTGTGATGTAATGGTAGACTTAGAGAGGAGAAGAAATGAGAGAAGAAAAGAGAAGAAGTGTCTATTACTGCCGCTTTTATTGCCTACCTGCAGGATGCTTGGGACATATCAGGATTCAGCAAGATTGAAGGTAAAAAGACCAATTTTGGCAACATTCTCCTAGACTGTACGTATTCTGTAGACGCAAAGAAATGTTTGCCGCGCCCCAAAGGATTCAGGAGTTCAGAGCTTTCATTTGCACCTCAAACTCTGTTCAAAACTTCGCAATCTGTCTGATCTGGTCGCACGTGGCGTATCACAGTTGGCTGCCATCGAGCATCCATCTTATCACTCCACAGACATCTTGATAAAGCTCCTCGTCTCGTCTTACTGTAACAATCAAGGTTCCAATGGGTCTTTGGTGTTGCACCAGTCATCACGTGCCACAATATCTCCGAATTTCTCCAGCATCCATGTGATCACCTGAGAAGACGGCCCGGAAACTGGGCTGAATGGCGAACTATCGCACCCAGTTTCAGTTTCACGCGGCTAGCGAGGCTGGTCGGTGGGAAAACGGTCCAATATTTTCTGTCAGCCACAAGAAGCCACCAGGCAGCCACAGGGCCACTCGGTCAGAACCGCTTAGGGGAAGGCAAATGGAGGGCAGCCACCTAGGACAATTGTGTAATCACTCGGCACGAGTACGACAATTGCATTCGTTGGCGAGAGTGGGATGTGCAAACGCTGGCTGCGAGATAATAAGTTGAATGTCCAGATGTGAAGGCCAGTTTGGCGCATTCCCTGGCGGGTGTGCCCTTCTTTTTGTCTTGGAATGCAAGGCCGGGAGTGGAGACGAGGGGTAAGTGTCGTATTAAGGGATGGGATGGATTGTGGAGTGCGGTGTAACACAATGGTGTTTGCCATGGGTGTGTGCGGATGGATTCTATTCAGAGACTTGAACTGACTTGGAATGCCAATCAGCCCCCGACATCGATCTCCTGCTGCTGGAATATCAAAGGGATCACTTACGCACGTCGATTGATATTTATATAAAGTTTATCAATGAGAAGAATAGCGAGCAAAAGCTTGTATAACTGATGTACTGGTACGAGTACTCCCTATCCAGAGGTACCATACGTTGTACGCCGACTCTCACTGCTCTCTGCATTGATCACCGTCCACATGAAGGGCGGACACTAACAAAAAAAACCATATTACCCATTAACCAGGAAAGCGAATCACGAAGTCGTGATCAATCTTTCATGCTTTCGATC
Source organism: Hymenoscyphus salicellus (assembly GCA_001414355.1). NCBI lineage: Eukaryota > Fungi > Ascomycota > Leotiomycetes > Helotiales > Helotiaceae > Hymenoscyphus > Hymenoscyphus salicellus. Next base: position 4,661 of record LLCD01000339.1, read on the forward strand.
CGATATTCTTCCGCAAAGGTGTCTGACGTTTCTTCGCGTGTCCTCCGTAGTTTCATGTTTCCCTTTAACGAGTTGAGATGCGGGGAAACTGAGATAGGGAATCGATGGATGGGTGGTGGAAACGTTCCAACGTGCGGTGAGCAGCCAAAGCGCCGAATCGTCGAAGCGTCCATCGAACTGACTCATGTCTTGCCAGTCTAGCGATTAAATAATGGTAATAATTATTTTTACGCCTGTCTGGTGGTCATATTGTGATAAGTCCTTGCAAGCACAGTTTAGATATGAACTTTGCAGGCTTCGCCCCTGGGATGAGTTCGCTCCTCGTCCCTTTTGAGCAGCACCTCCATTCGAATCGGAAGAGGGACTCTGACAGACATCCTTGGCACTTGACTTGGCACTTGATGCAGGGTGTGTGGATGCTTGATTGATCGCATGCAGTTCGCCTGTTTCCTTGTGCCAATTTCGCCCGTGGGCGCATGGGCATGACCGCCGTCTTCCAGATTTCCACTTCCCTTCCTTCCCGTGCACATCTGCAGCTCATCATCTTTTGCGACAGCTTTAGTGGCCGAGAGCCGGGGTTCGTATGGTGTTGGCAGATGGTTAATTGATTAGGTTGGGGAGGGCTTGGGGAGGCGAAAGACGTTGCATTGGCTCGTAGAAGCTGGAATCCTGGTGGGTGGTGAGAAGATGACTTTGAGTTGGTGTATTTTCTTTTTGCTGATGCTCCGTACTGTGTGCATACGTTGTTGAATGTGCGGCTCCTCAGGTGGGGACTCCTCCGTAAAACCCTTTCTCATCGATGAACCGACAAGCCACAAAGGAAGCACTGTTTAGCGAGTCGAAACTCCATCGGCTTGGAAGATGTCACAAAACCAAATTCTAGGGATGTGAACCTTCTAGCATTTCTGGGCAGTTTTTACCCCATAGACGAGAAACTTTCCTGGTCTCACGCTTGGTGACCGCACCGCGATGACGGGTACGAGTACTCGTAGCCTGGACAGGCAGCACAGACTGCGTAGTGGGTGGAAGGGCCTTGTAAATAAAACAGTAGGCGAAAACAGCAGGCGCATGGTGAAAAGCATAGGATATAAAACGCGCTGACAAGAAAAAGATGACGAGAGTTGCTTTGGTAGGCGCCGAATGTTGCTGTATGTACGGAGCTCCATCGACAAGACACCTCTAAGTGCGGGAGATTTTGCGTGCCCAAGAGGAACTTGACATTGTCAAACTAAGAAATATCCTCAGTCTCAGGCTCTGCTGCACTTGAAGCGGAAGTTGATCTGAAGCTGTTTGTCTTGTAGAAAAAAAAAAGGAGAGACGGTACCTGATGTACAGAGTACCAGTGCTTATTTTTAACCCAAAGCACCTCACGATGATGGATGGATTGGCGGGCACGCGGAAGGAACGGCCTGACGGCTCCGGGTTTGTAACGGTGAATTTAGTCTAACCCAAACAGGCAGCTTTTCTTCAGCGATCAATTTTATCGCCATTCTCCACTGTTTCTGCTCCACCAACCTAACGAACTCCCTTTCATTGGCTGTCAACTTTCTAAGCTTGTCTCGGCGTCCAGGGCCGCGCCAGGTTACGCATCAATATGGCGTTTTCTATCCATCAAAGTCCATCCAATGGAGTCAATTCTACTTAAGGTGTTCAGTTTGTTGGAAGTTAAATAGTGCAAAATATTATCTTGAAAGTCAAGTGCTCAAAGTTAGATGATAACATATGAAGTATAAGTTTCTCAATTCAGCGGAACTCTATGGCAGTCGTCCCTGAACGCCAGTATGCCCAAATGTGATCCATGGTAATATTACAAGCTTGCTCGTTCCACTGCAATCTCCTAGCCATTCATTTACTGCATACGGACCTTTCTCTCCAGCTCGTCGTGGAATCCTGGAACATTTCTCATCTCATCGCCCTGGAAGACATCTTCCCATGCCAACTCGCAGTCTCTTCCGCGGAGAATATCCTCATGTACACCTCCTGATAGCAAGGTTAGTATTCCCTGCTAAAACCTCTGACCATAGTTCCAACATACCTCTAGCAGAACCTCCCAAAACAGCAGGTCTCCAGCTTCCATCTCTGACAACCTTCAGCTCCATACCCCTACGAATAGGCTCCGCGATTCCAAAGGTTCGTCTGAGACCCTCCATCTTCAATGCTTCCTGGGTAGCCTCCCAGTTCTTCAATCGCGATTCCAAAGGGTGCGAAGAATCCGGGGCGCTGTTGAGGGAAGTGGAGGTTGTTGGGCCTACACCGGCACGGATTGTGTCATGGAGACCTGGTGCTGAAGGGGCACCGAGAGATTTAGGTTGGAGGTGGGAGTGGGAGGTGGTGTGAGATGAGGGGGGTGCGATGCGCATTGCCTGGGGATGGTTAGTAGGAGGCTGAAAGGAGACGGTGACGGAAGGCGGTTGCGCGATGCGTTCTGAGGCTGGAGATTGGGGGCTTACCATCTTGAGTTAATCGGAAGGGCTATTTAGAGGGTATGGATTGATGGGGAGTGGCTGGAGTTGATGATGGAAAGCGGTGGTGGTAGCGGTGTTGTAGAGTGTTTTTCGTCGTGGTGTTGATGGACCTGAGCTTCGCGGAGCTTGTTGCCTTGGGGTCACGCCCTTAGCGAGCTAAGGCAAGGCGAGGAGGCTAGCAAGGCACGCCGCCACGACAACCCGCTTCTGGGGCATTTTCCAGGTTCGTGCCCCATCAGGCTTAGTTGCCCCTCAAGGCCCTGTCTCCATGTCTCTCTGCCCTTGTCTCTCCGGTACGTGCCACGAAGTTCAGACTTCCACTAGCGTGGGTAAGGGGAGTTGCGATATCCGCCCTAAAATCAGAAGGATCCCCTTCTGCTTTCCGAATCGTATCCCGACTTTGAGCACAAGTCTGCAACCACCACCGCGCAGCCCAACACGAGCGCCCATTGATTCTTCCCTCGCTGCTGGAAGCCGCCTTGTATTTCTCCCTCTTCGCTTCTCGACACCCCCCTTCACCCCCCTCGATTCACTCGGAACTTTTAATTTATATCCTCAGACCGTGTTGACGGACGGCTGAATTGCCTTGCGCCACACGTTGATTGTTCTTGCTTCTCCATTCACCCCTCGACCGTATCGCGATTAAAAGCCAGCATCACCACCACTTTGAGACCTTCCTTATAACACAACACCAACATCATCGCATGCCAGTTTCAATACCCTCGACCCTGCTGCGGTTGTAACTGTTTTAAGCTCGCAAACCATCGTGGGTGCGCTTCTGACGGCGCCTCGAGCCTGGTTGCCAGCGCATACTACATTCCTTTCGTCGCATATTCACAACACCACCACTAATGGCAAGCCATCATCCGTCTCCTCCTGGAGGCATTATGCATCATGGTCCTCCAGGTGGTCCTCCTCCCCCCGGAATGCCTCAGCAACAGCCGCAACAAGCGTGGCCTGCTCCACAAACAATGGCCGCGATGAACGAAGCGGTCTGGCTGCAAATTGGTAAGATGAAGTGCATCCAATTTTATGAGAGCTATTCACTGACTTGTTTTGCTAGGGAGTTTTGCTGAATTGATGGGCTCGCTTGAGGAAGCTATGGGTGCTTATGAGCACGCCTTGCGCTCCAACCCCCGATCGATACCCGCCCTCAATGCGATCAGTGCTATCCTCCGCACCCAAGAACAATTTCCAAAGGCTGTTGAATATCTTCAAAACATCTTAAAATTAGATGGAAACAACGGTGATGTTTGGGGCAGCTTAGGTGAGTCTTCCTGGTAGCCTTGTGCCCTCTCGACAAATTATTGACAATTCCACAGGTCACTGCTACTTAATGATGGATGACCTCCAGCAAGCATATACCGCATACCAACAGGCTTTGTATCATCTCAGAGACCCAAAGGTTCGTTCATCGTCAAATTCGGGTGGGACTGGATCTAATAAAGCTACTCAGGAACCAAAGCTTTGGTACGGTATCGGAATTCTTTACGATCGATATGGCTCCCTGGAGCATGCCGAGGAGGCCTTTTCTCAAGTCATGCGCATGCAGCCCGATTTTGAAAAGGCCAATGAGATTTATTTTCGCCTGGGTATAATTTACAAGCAGCAACAGAAATACCAACAAAGTCTCGAGGTACTGTGAAACCGACAATCGGTCGTGCATGACATGTTTGCTGATTGGTTTTAGTGTTTCCGATACATTGTTTCGGTACCCCCGACTCCTCTCACCGAAGAAGATATCTGGTTTCAGATCGGCCATGTTCACGAGCAGCAGAAAGATGTAAGTCCAATTTGACAGAAAAAATCAAACGGCCGACTCAACATTTTCTAACACCATCTCACACAGTATGACAATGCAAAAGCAGCCTACATGCGCGTTCTTGACAGAGACCCAAATCATGCAAAGGTGCTCCAACAGCTTGGTTGGTTGCATCATCAGCAGAGCAACAGCTTCACCAGCCAAGAGCGTGCTATTGAGTACCTCGAGAAATCTGTCAGCTCAGGTGAGACTTGTCAAAATAATCCGTCCTGCATTGTACACGCTAACACGTGGCAGACCAAGGTGATGCACAAAGCTGGTATTTGCTTGGCCGATGTTACATGTCACAGCAGAAGTACCCAAAGGCGTACGAGGCCTATCAGCAAGCCGTCTATCGCGACGGACGGAACCCAACATTCTGGTGCTCGATTGGCGTTTTGTATTACCAGATCAACCAGTACCGAGATGCACTTGATGCCTACTCCCGTGCGATACGCCTGAACCCGTACATCTCCGAAGTCTGGTACGACTTGGGTACTTTGGTAGGTTTGCTTCACAAGTTCGCCAAAAATATAACTAATATTTTCTTAGTATGAATCTTGCAACAATCAAATCAACGATGCATTAGACGCGTATCAACGTGCAGCTGAACTTGATCCAGCGAATGCACACATCAAAGCCCGTCTTCAATTACTCCGCAATGGACCGACCAATGGACTTCCTATTCAAACAAGCGCACCTCTTCCGCAAGATGTTCATCCACAAGCTTACCAAGTTACTGGGGCTGTCGGCCCGCCAGGTCCTCAATGGGGAAGCTCTGCACCTCAAGCACAAGCCCAAGGTCCACCAAATCCTGTCAATGGATGGGGTAGTCGACTAGCTGAGATTCATCCGCAACCAGCAAATCCATTCGACCCAAGAGACGCTGCTCGTGGGCCACCGGGAGGTCCAATCCCCCCATTGGCACGTGGACCCAGCCCTAGACAAGAACAGCAAATGAGACCATACCCAGGACCCGGAGCTGATCGTGGCCCGACTGGCCCTGGCCTTGTTGGTCCCGGTGGGCTTGGAGGATTGAACAGTTTGGGTCCTGGTCCAAATGGGCCTCCTGGCGGACCAAATGGTGCTCAATCTGGCCCTCCACCGCTCAGTAGACGATCCCCTCCTCGTGAGCATCACTCAGGTATGGGTAATTATCCAGGACAAGGCCCGCCACCTCCTCAACAACAGCCTCCACCACCGCCACAGCAAGGTCCTCCTCTCCCAGCTGGTCCTCAACGTGTCTCAAATCCCAACTATGTTGGACCAGCGGGCCCAAGCTCCAGCGTCTTGCCTCCTGCACCAAATCAATTGAATGGCCCTGGTCAGGGACCTCCACCTAGTCAGGGACCTCTCCCACCATTTGGGCGGGGAAACAGCCCACGAACTGAAGTGCGCCCTATTCTAGACAACAATAGAATGGCTTCGCCGAAATCTGGCTACCCACACCAGCAAGGATATCAACAACACCATCCTGATATCTCTACTCCTGCTGGCATTGAAAGTGGCGTTCCTCCTCCACCATCTGCCATGGTCGCTCAGCAAGAAGCTGCAGCTGAACGGAACGGTGATAGACCTGCCTCGGTTGGACCCAAAAGAATGCGAGAGTGGGAAGATGAGCAGCCATCAATGAAGAAACCAGCATCTGATGAGGCTCGAGCTCGAATGGATGATATGCATCACCGTAGACCATCTACGCCTCCTCGTGAGCAACCATTTCGCCGAAATTCCGAAGAATTTCGACGTGCCGATGAACAAAGGCGTATAATGGATGAACATCGTCGTGCTGATGACCAAAGACGCATCGAGGAGCAGCGTCGTGATGAGCAACGTCGGGCAAATGAAAACTATCATCCATCTGAAGCAGCACACCACCCACCAACCCACGCACTTCCACCGGTCAATGGCTTACCAATGCAGGGTCCTCCAGGACCACCTGCACCCCATACACCTTCACATGAACACCCACCAGCTCCTGCACCACAATCTGTACCAAAAGAGTATGCCGTTGATGACCGCGAACGAGAACGAGAGCGTATGGAGCATCCTGCTCCTCCCCCACCCCCACCGCAAGTTGGCGAACCTGAACGAGCTGCACGAAAGATGGAAGTTGATGAAGATTACGATGATGACGGAGAAGAGGATAAAAAGGGAGGGATTGTATCAGCTGCTGGATCTGGACCAGGATCTGTTACAGGCGAGGCAAAAGTTGCTACAACATCTCCTACTGTCGTTAACGGGCATGCGAATGGGGTCGTCAATGGATCAACGAAGGTGGAAACACCAGCTTGATATGTTTACAGGACTACCTTTTTTCCTTTTTCTATTCTTCTTTTCCAGACATTAGGGGAGTACGAACGAGTTTTACGGCTGTAAATTCCGGGGGGTTTGATGGTGAAACTGTACAGAAGAAAAAAATTTATTGAATGTTTATATTAAGTTTTTGCTGCTATCATGATGTGATTTTTTTCTTCTTAAACTATGAAGTTCAAATGTCTCGTTCAATAAACGTATTCCGGTGAATGAGTTATTGGCAGATCATCTTTCAGCGATTGTAGTACAAGTACAGCGCATTCCAGGTTATGGAGCCTATTCTTGTACTTTTTATGATGCGAAGCATAATTCAACGCTGGTCATCCGAGTACCTAGATAAGACGATTTCGTGATTGAATTCCCAATAAATACTATTATTATAGGAGTTGTTATCAAAAGGCCAGAACAATTTACAAAACAGAAGGTGAAAATATGTTCCGTTTTCTTTTCCACCGGCGATATAAGGAAAGACGGCCAAACATCAAGTTTCAAACCTCACTGTAGTACTTCAATTCACGCACACCTGAATATGTAATTTACCTAGAAAAATAGGTAAACTTAGTTTCCATACAGTAATAGCTTCTATCAGCCTTGAAAATTCGACTTGCAATTGCCGGGATTTTCACCCAAGTACATGCACTAGGCCACCATACGATCCGTGCAGGGTATTTTTCACTGCATCACGTGTATTCGCTAACGTTAGCGCCGTCTCCGCACAATCGCACTCGATACAACTTTTTAAATTTTGACCTGCGACTTTCTTTGAACCAACAAGATCAGTCGACAAAATCGCCCACGATGTCTCACAGAAAGTTCGAGGCACCTCGTCACGGCTCTTTAGCCTTCTTACCTCGCAAGAGAGCTGCCCGTCATAGAGGAAAGGTGAGTCTCCCGCCTCCAATTGCCCCAAATCTGCTTTTGCGCATCTGCTAACTTCTCCATAGGTCAAGTCGTAAGTTTTCCACCTCCTCGAACCTCTTGCGAATCCCCTCCAAATCTGCCACTCGAACACCGCTAACTCCCTCACAAAGATTCCCTAAGGATGACCCAAAGAAGCCTGTCCACCTCACCGCCACCATGGGCTACAAGGCTGGTATGTCGACCATCGTTCGCGATCTCGACCGACCTGGAGCCAAGTCACACAAGAAGGAGGTTGTCGAGGCAGTCACAATCATTGAGACACCACCAGTACGAACAATGCAGCCCGCTTGGCAATTGTGTCAATGGCTAACATCTATTTTAGGTGATCGTTGTTGGTCTAGTTGGTTACATCGAGACTCCCCGTGGTCTTCGATCCCTCACCACCGTTTGGGCTGAGCATTTGAGCGACGAGCTTAAGCGCCGATTCTACAAGAACTGGTACAAGAGCAAGAAGAAGGCCTTCACCAAGTACGCCAAGAAGCACCAAGAAAAGGACTCCGCTTCCATCACCCGCGAGATCGAGCGCATCAAGAAGTACTGCTCTGTCGTCCGTGTCCTCGCCCACACCCAAATCCGCAAGACCCCTCTCAAGCAAAAGAAGGCACACTTGATGGAGATCCAGGTTAACGGAGGTAGCGTCGCTGACAAGGTTGCTTTCGGCCAAGGTCTTTTCGAAAAGCCAGTTGAGATCAGCTCCATTTTCGAGCAAGATGAGATGATTGATGTCATTGCCGTCACCAAGGGTCACGGTTTCTCCGGTGTCACCAGCAGATGGGGAACCAAGAAGCTTCCGAGAAAGACACACAAGGGTCTCCGAAAGGTCGCCTGTATCGGTGCCTGGCATCCATCCCACGTACAATGGACTGTTGCTCGTGCTGGTCAAGATGGTTACCATCACCGTACCTCTGTCAACCACAAGGTATACCGTGTTGGCAAGGGTGATGATGAGGGTAACGCAACCACCGAGTTTGATCACTCCAAGAAGCAAATCACTCCGTAAGTACTTGTTCCAAAAATCCGAAAATCCAAGGCTAATTTCGAAATAGAATGGGTGGTTTCGTTCGTTACGGAGAGGTCAAGAACGATTTCCTTATCCTTAAGGGTTCCGTTCCAGGTGTTAAGAAGCGTGTTATGACTCTCCGAAAATCCATGTTCGTTCACACCTCAAGAAAGGCATTGGAGAAGGTTGACTTGAAATGGATCGATACCTCTTCAAAATTCGGACATGGTGCATACCAAACTCCTCAAGAGAAGCACCAATTCCTCGGTACTCTCAAGAAGGATATTGCCCCAGCTTCGTAAATTTTGTCTTGTTAGCATTTCTGTTTTTTCGGGGCTTCACAATTTGGCGTCGGGAAAATTACATCGCACCATTGTGCTCTTTGATAGTCACCTGAGTGTTTTACTCGGGGCAATGAGTAGCTAGCGATTCAATGAAATGAAGACAATGTCAAAGCCAATTTAATGATTATCTACATTGACAAGTGATGCTATTCTGAATAATCTTGCCCACCCAAGACTATGTCAACCCCTCTCTGGAGCTCCGTCATGCGTTGATTGGCCAACATGTACCTATACCCAAATTGACGTTGTTTGAATATTTAACTTCTTAACAACAGCATCTCTATACAAATTCTCCAGTTATCAGTTAAAAATGGTCCCAGCTAGGTATCTGGCGATCAAACAATACCGGTTTTCCATCCCATCTCAAAACCTGCAGGCAAGCAAACGCGGGCACGTCCCCGCAGACCCCACCATCTCTCATGACAACCTCCCCCTTCATCAACACCTCATGGGCATTATCATCTCTGCCGTTGCGAAAGTCACCCAATCTCTGAAGAAGAAACGTGATAAGAATAACACTGCCCAAACTCCAAATCGCCAACCTCGGCAGAATATCGAAAACGAAAACGAGAGACCGTCGCAATCATTACGGCAGCCATTGCAGCTTGGAGAAGGGGAGTCGCGGGCGCAAAAACGAGCGCGAGAGCCACCTTTGAACGCCGAAGCGCAAGGGGATACAGATCTACTTGTCGAGGAAGGGAAGAAGGGGATTGTAAAGAAGAAGTTGGGCGAGACGTGAGGGTTCCTTTTCTTTCTGCTGCCTCCCCTTCTTTGCTTCTTCTTCGTCCTTCCCTCTCTCTCACTCGCAGATCCTCAAACTCTCAAACTCTCAGACTATTTTCTGAGTTTCAATCGCGAGCTTTCTGCAGTACGAATCCATCCCAAGCCTCTCAATCTACGAATCCACAACCTGAAATCACGAAACCAACCGATAAAATGGCGACCGATGAAGATTACATGGCCTTCCTCGATAAAGCGAATCAAGATCCCAACGAGGGCGTCGCAAGAAGCGATGGCAAGGTGGAGTTCAAAGCTACTGATTCGGGGGTGGATATTCCGAAGGTTTTGAAGGATGCGACGAGGGATGCTTGGTATACTAGTGATGCGGATGAGAAGTTTGTTCCTGTTACTTTGAAGTATTCGGGCAAGAGTCTTCCTGATGAGGGTATGTTTATCCATTTTCTAATCTTATACTTTTCCTTGTATGTTGGACTTTGGGTGGAGACTATGCTGATTTTGAGGGTAATAGCTACCTTTGCGAAACTTGTCAACCACCCCTCACCCATAGACGCATCCGTGGAAATCCTCGATATCGGAACGTGGGATTCTCAAGGCGAATACAAGGATATTGTTGAAGCTACCAGGGAAGCGACGAAGGGTGGTGATGTTAGGGTTTATAGGATCGAGAAGGATGGGACGAGGGTGGAGTATTGGGTTGTTGGTGTGGAGGGGGGTATGCTTAGGGGTGCTAAGGTGCTTGCTGTTGAGAGCTGATTTGAGTTCGGGGCGAGGATATGGTGTTTCAGGGGACATATGGTTTGGGTGGAGAGACTGGGGTAGACGAACGGGAGATGGGGGAGGCTGGATATGGGATACTTACGGGACCTATCTTGTTCTAGAATTCATGGGGTTGATTTGGAAGGAGTTTGTGGAGACTTTGGGGGGGTGATTTTCATAAGAGTGATTCTGGTTATACCTTGAGAGTGCTACGGTTTCTTGAGAAACAACTACATAATGAATTTCTTGTTTTCCATGGTGACCAGCCGAACTTGGGACCATTGTTATTATTTTCAAACTTCGAATTGTGAGAATTCCAACTTGAGAGCAAATTCTTGATACTACCACGCTAAAAGTTCATTTTCGATTCGCCAACAATGACACCGGAAACAGAAGATATCACATATCCTAGTTTAATCACCAGAGGACAAATTCCGTATTTCACTTTACAATAATCGAGACTCTTGCGGTTGACATTACGGTTTGATTGAGATTGAACAATATCCGCCTGATACTGGATCGAATGCTTTATCTTCGAGGACAAGTTCGGTGAGTGTTTGCCTGTGTAAATATTTCTCGCCTCCTGTTTGTGACTCTTGATTGATATACTTACTCTTCGCTGATATCAGAGATGGAAACTTATACCAGCGCTCCCAATGGATAGATATCCAACAGCTTTTTGAATTATCTGCTCCAATTTAATTACTTCGTGATGTATCCACAGAATTATTCAAGAAAGCCTCCTAAGTAGCTAGATATCATCTCAAGTAGGCCAATTCGAGTAAAGTTGTGGGGGGTTGTGCTCATTTCATACTTGTTATGTACGTTTTATTCTAAAATGATAGGGTTAAAAGGGTTTTCTTCTTTGCTCCTGCTTTTTATCTCCATATATATCCAATGTGCCTGCTGAAAGCCCATGGGCTGGATTTCAATGGCTACTATGGCTCTTGGATTGGATATTTAGTGGAGATCCAATCCAAATCTATTTACAATATATCCACTGGGAGCGCTGATGGAAAAGTAAGGGAGAGTACAAGTACCATCAAGATTCGACTTGGAGGACAACCAATTTGAGGTGTTGCAAATCAAGCATTCCCGCCCCTTGAAAGGAACTTGGAGTTTTCTTTTCTTCGTTCGACCAATAGATTCCGATGAGCCTCCACCGTATGCAAGTACTTGTAATATACCAAATTGGGTGATGTCTTCTTCCTTGAGCGAATTTGCATGAAAAATTCTGACTTTGGCTGTATTTGGAAGTCGCCACTTTGAGGTATTGGAGTTCTAGAACAGCCTGGAAGCTTCCTTAAGGGTAGATATTCTGGGAATGGGGGTTTGGCTACTTGGTAATTGTTGGTGTACCAATTCGCGATGGATGATAGTGGTGGTGGTAAAGAGGGAGCTCTTGATATATTGACCTCAGATGGTCGGGATAATTGAAGCTTTTTCAAGTTGACCGTTCCACTGTCTGAGTAAATTATGAGTTCTTCTAAGTAAATGAACCGTCCTAGGAGTTTGTAGGAATGAGTAAGCAAGGCAGGTACAGGCCTGAAGCTTTTATTTACAACTTCTCACCAGGTACTTACTTTACTAAGCCGCGCTTAAGCGAGAACTGGGAAATATAAGGAGTACTTGTCGATTCCATCTCTACCTACGGGAAGTAAAAGCTCTCACAAAAGTTGTTTATTTCGGCTTGTTCCTCTATAAAGATAAGATGTATCTGAGGTACAATTCTGAGCCTCTAGATCTTACCTACGTACAAAAATGCCTGGTGACGCTTTGAATGAAGCCCTTTTCAAGTCAGTGTTTGATTAATAGACGACCCAACCTGTAGAAGATCGAACTCCCCCACTCCTGTTCGGCCGTACCTAGATCGAGGAGTATGTTCGGTAGTCTTGGTATTCTTTCTATTTCCCGGTACGCCAAGTCCCAAGACATAACGTCCTTCCCCAACCGACGCTTGGCTCTGCATGGATTTCTTACCAGCGAATGATCACGCCTAAATACCGACCACTAGCTATGCTAAGAAACATACGAGGGTTACACCTTCTAGATGAACATTGGGTGCTTACACCCAAGGTCTAGGCAGAATTGATTAATCTCTCGGATCTGCATTACGAAATACCAACGAAGCGAAAATCTCGCAATCAAAAAGTCTTGTCACGTAATAGGCTGTTACCTTCCTCTTCTGTACTAATAGGTAGAGTTAATAAACAGCTATATACATATCCATCTCTTATTTTCTTTCTCAAATTCCCTCATCTCAACTTCTTTTGCATGTACTGCCAATTGGTTTCATCAACATGAAGTTCGCTACGACTTTATTTCTTGGGATTGCCGCGGTGGTCTTGGGTAAAGAGATACCCAAAGATCTTACCCGGGCTGCCGAACTATACGATAATGGGTACATGCATGAGAAGATCATGATGGAAAAAGAAGCTTTTTGGGAACAGCGAGATGAGGAGCAGGTTTCGATAAATGCCCAGAATGCGAGATTTGCTGCAGATGCTGTAGTCGATCCTTGGCCTGAGCTTCATTTTGCTCAATGCAGGTTAGTAGAGTCACTTCTAATTCTCTCGTTGAACACTTTGCTAACCATGGTTTTACTTTTTGGAAAGGGATGGAAAGGCAGTTCCTTTCCGTGACCAAGCTACGAACTTCTATCGTTGCAAAAACGTAAGCTATGTTGAATGATGAGACTGAGTTTCGCTGACTTTACTCTCAAAGATTAATTTGCATCACTTCCTCTCTCACACTGCTCTCGGCAGTCAACTTACCCCCAACACTTCAATTGGCTCATCTTCCTGGGGATGGGTCTCAGACGATGGCCGAGAATTTGCCATCATTGCTCAAGCTGATGGTGCATCATTTGCTGAGGTGGGTTTGAATATTCTGAACCACCACTTCAAAGTATCCACCTAACAGGTAGTAGATTACCAATGCAGGGAAGCTCCAATACCTTGGACGTCTTCCCCAGACAGCTGGTACCAATAGCAGTCTATGGAGAGAAATCCGAACCTACAAGCACTACATCGTCATCGCCTCCGAAACATACGATCATCACATTCAAATCTTTGACTTGAAGAAACTTCTCACCATTGATTATAGGTTGGGACCAGTCACTTTTGACCCAAAAGCAGATCTGACCGGATTCTATGGAAACCTTCCTGATGGTCGTGCACACAATATTCTCACCAATGACGATACAGATTTTGCCTATGTTGTTGGTGCGAGACCACGAACTTCCGCCTGTAGAAGTGGGTTGATCTTTTTGAATTTGACGGACCCAAGTGCACCAGTTTCACCTGGTTGTGCTTCTATGGACGGATATGTTCATGACGCTCAGTGTTTGGTTTACAAAGGTCCTGACACCAAGTATTTGGGCCGAGAGGTCTGTTACGGATACAATGAGGACTCGCTTTCCATCTGTAAGCACGTTCTTAGATATCCGGCATCGATCAAAAGACTAACCATAGATAGATGATGTAACGGACAAGAAATTCCCTGAATTGATCTCTGTCACCGGATACGAAGGAGCGACATATACTCACCAAGGTTGGGTTCTAAACAAGGAATGGCAGGATTTCCTCATCCTCGACGATGAATACGATGAGGTTGATGGCCGTTCTCCAGGTACACCTGGGCGGGCTGTGACTTATATCTGGGATATTTCCAACCTCGAATCTCCCAAACAAACTGGCTACTATCAGGCACCAAGAACAAGCAACGACCATAACCAATATGTTGTTGGTAATTTCAGTTACCAGAGCAATTATGGAGCTGGTATCTCGGTCTTGGATATCTCGAGTATCCCCAGCAACCCAACTGGCAGTGGTGTTTCGGAGTTTGCATGGTTTGATGTTTATCCAGAAAGTAAGTCAACCATTTTTGAAGTTAACTACAGTAGTTGACGGAAGCTAACACTCACTAGATGATAACGCTCCAGGAGGTGGAACTCTGCAGTTTGTTGGAAGTTGGTCGTCATATGCCAACTTCCCATCGGGCTACATTCTCATTAATACTATTGAGCGTGGTGCTTGGGTTGTCAAGTTCCAAACCCCACCTTAGTTAATGCCATTTATGAATAGCTAACTAGCAATTACTTAATTTAATGTAAAATCGAGTTATGCCTTCTCCCTTAGACAGTTATGTTGAAAGTAATATTATTTGTCCACGATCTCAATACTGAAAATAATATCTGCAAACACTTACGTGCCCCTCGTTTATGGTTTCTTAGCTGGTTTCTGGTTTACTGAACATTTAAACTTCCTATCGAGTACTTGAGTAACCTCACAATGGACGTTAAAAGTGGCTGTAAATACTTCTGGTTTTTACCCACGTAACCTGGCTCACTTTGTTCCCACTAACTAGGAAAACCCTATACATCATACCCCAGAAACCTCCACTTATACATAGGAAGTTGGGACAGGGGGCTATTTGCTGCAACTCAAAATTACCTCCCGCTCACCCTCTCGATTCAGATGTCAACCAAGGACACTTTGAAGCCGCCAGGAACAACTCTTTGGAAGAATCCAGATGGGTCGTACTTCTTGCTCACAGCTTTCATTTTCAAAACACTCTCTTCACCATACCCTTCAAGAACCTTCTGACCCTTGTACCCATAATTCAAGAACTTATATATTGATGCAAGCCCTCGCTCAGCTGCCAAAGAATCTATCTTCTCAAGAAGCTCAAGAATTGCAGCTGAGACGATATCATCAGACGTCGAGTTGCTGTGAACTGTGTTCAAGAGACAAACCACCAATGGTCCGTCAGAAACACCGAGTCCAAGTGAATTGGCACCACTTTTCAGAGTGTTCTCAATCATCCCCTTAGTGATAGGTTGAAATACGAGACTAACAAGTATATCTGGCTGACTTTTTATGGTTTCCATCGTCGAAAGCCAGAGGGTTCGGACATCTATCATGAGCTGAGCGTCGACACGAAAACCAGCAGTGAAAACCAAACACCGTTGGCCATTCTGACTGAAAGCAGCTTGCTCGTCGGTCAAGCCTAACAAAGAATCACTTCGTAGTATGCTTACTAGTTGTGGCTGGATATCCAGGAATATATTGGGGGGTGGTGGTGCTTCCAAAGCAGGTGTTCCGTGGTACAAGTTTGAAATGCAGAGTTCTCCTTGATCAGTAATCCAGCCAGCAGCTACTATGATGGCAGCTTTCTCGTCTAGGGCGTTGTCTTTGGCGAAGTCGCTGAAAGCCGTTACGAGTGCAGGGTAGGCAGAGTTGGCATAATAGATAGCACCTCTCCACATCTGCTCGAGTTTGAAGGTTGGAAAGTCAATTTGCGTTACAACACCGAAGTTGCCCGATCCTCCTTTCAATGCAATGAATAGATCTGGATAAGAGTCTTTGTTGACGGAGACCAGCTCCCCGCAAGCAAGAACAATTTCGTAATTAATCACGGAATCGCATTCAAATCCCTTCTCGGCGGAGAAATATGAGATACCTCCTAGTACTTCATCAGATAGTTCTCCTGTTTAGGATCAAATTCAACTTACCTCCAAGTGTCGATCCGCCCACTTCCACTTTAGACACTCTCCTGCCGACAATTGCAAGCCCATCCTCGCTAAGCTTCTTATACACATCTCCCCACTTGCAGCCAGCACCAACAGAAGCGACCTCTTTCTTGACACCCAGCTCGACACCGTTCAACGACCAGTCTATTGTTT
>LLCD01000340.1:0-20679 GCA_001414355.1 Hymenoscyphus salicellus
GCTCAGATTGCTCCGGGAGAGCGAGAACAACGATAAAAGTTGCCGGGAACACGAATCCTCTACCCATACTTGAAGGGACGAGGTACAATAGGTAAGCCCACTCTGGCATTCCTCGTTTCATTGTCGACAGTCCCACAGTTCCGATCAAAATCAAAAAAACTCCAGCCACTAGAGGAGGCTTTAGACGCTTGTTGTAGGTGATAATAAATCCCGTCGCGGTGCCGACAACAGACGCAGCAATGGAAGGGACGATCAGACGCAAACCCGAGTTGGTCGCGGATTCGAGAAGGACAGCTTGGAAGTAGAGGGGCACATTGAACATTACGGCATTGGAGATGATAGCTCCGATACTGTTGGAGAGAATGAGACCGGCGCGTGGGTTTCGGAGTAGAAGGTGGAGAGGCATGATCGGGAGATCTACCCAAGACTCGACGTATATAAATAGCGGGAAGCAAACGAGGAAGATGACGAGCGATGCAATAACAAACGGATGCGCCCATGGGTAAACGTTTCCACCTAGGTTCTAGAAGAAACGTTAGGTCTGGAATTAGGACAATTTGGAGAAGAGACTTACCAATCCAAGGATGAGAAATGTGATTGAAGTGGTTAGGAGAATCGATCCTCTATAATCAAACACTTTCATGGCCTCCCAAATACTCTTCGTCTGCGTTCCTTTTGGCAAACCCAAATCGCTAGGCACGGTTAAGCATGCGATGACTAGACAGGCTGTCAATGCGGGCAATTGAACTCCAAACTCCCAGCGCCAACCCAAATTGTCAGCAATAGCCCCTCCAAGAGCAGCACCGAGGGCCGACCCCACACCGAAAATCATATTGATGTATGATTGATATGCTCCGCGAATTTCAATTGGTACAAGGTCGCTTGTGATAATAGATCCTAACGACATCATGCCTCCAGCACCTAGACCGCAAAGGGCTCGAGCCATGATGAAGCTCAACATCGATTGAGCCAGAGCACACCATAGAGTGGCACCTAGAAATACAGCCATGGTGAAAACGTAAGGTGTTTTTCTCCCGATGGTATCGGATAGACGTCCGAATAGGGGTTGGAAACTTGTGGAAGTCAACAGAAAGGCAGTTGATAGCCACGACGCGCTGTTGGAACTTTGAAAGTATGAAGTGATGATTGGATGAGAAGAGACCATAATTGTAGAATCGAAGCAAGCAACAAAGTAACAGATGAGAACACCGCTGAATATCACCCAAAATTTTGCAACGCTCACTCCAGCCATAAACGGTGATTTTGGTTCAGCATCCTCGTCGCTATCCTCGTCGCTCTCCTCGTCGCTCTCCTCGCCGGATTCTTCAATTATATCCGCGTTGCTTCCAATAGTGCTGAAGGATTTTCTTCGACTTTCATGACTGTGACTTCGAATATGTTGTTTAGAACGGTATCTTCGTGGGCCCCTGAGCATGGCAGTCTCTTGAGATCCAACTTCTATACCCAGCCCAGTTGTAATACTTTCTGAGCGGGATAGGAGGTTGTCGAATTCATTTGGATCGATTTCGGTTCCCTCCTCATCATCTTCGTCCCTCTCATGGGTTCCATATCGAGTTGTCGATCCGTTCCTGGGAAATCCATTATCAACAGCCGAGAGAAGTGACGTATGTTCGGTAGTGCTGCCTCGACTCCCAGAACGTCCGTGATTCGGAGCCATATTGCGTATCAACGTATATTTCAAGAAGCAGAAATATGGGAATCAGAGGAAGAAAAAAGGCCCTAGCGTTGAATATATGTATTAGCAAGAGTGGTGCAAGTGACTCATGCGGTGAGAAGAATTCACAGGGCAACGTTTCAATGGATGTTCACAGGACAACCTCCAATGTGGCCGAGTCGTCTGTAGCAACCAGGAGGGAGCGAGCAATTGAAGTTCCAATCAATATTGGCAACTATCAGCAGCAATCTCTCCAAGTCGACGTCGCCGCAGAACTCCAGGAGCGAGGGGAATAGGTAGAGGAGAGAGAGGTAGGAAATATCGTCGGGTGACTCGAGAGAGAAACGGAGAACTAGCTGGAAGCTCATATGTAAGGAAGGCGGGGAGATAGCTCTTTTCTTACTGTCCATCCGGCATTGGTTAGCAAACTTGCTGCATGCGAGATAGGTGCATAGCTGCATAGGTGGAGTGCCTCCGTCCTAGCTGGCTCGCGGTGGACAGAAAAAGCGGCGGGAAATAGGAACCTGGCTAGGCTCCAAATTCAATCTAACATAACGTCAAACTGTTTCAGTCTCTATATATTAATGATATTTTTTATTTAGCGCTTCCTGCCTATGCTCATATTTTTTGTATATTTTTGCGACCGTGTTGTATTAAGATATACCTGTTGCAAAAATTTATGGGGTCGCTCATTCCCGCCTCTTTTTGTCCACCGCGAGCCTGGATGTGAGCTAGTTGCTAGAGGGACTAAAGCTCGGAGGCTCTATTTCCTCGATAGAAATATGGTTGGTAATAGCTTTGCGGCTCTTTGGTGGGTTGATGAAGCTATGTGTTGTTATTGAGTTGATCTGAATAGATTTTGCAGATACGTGCTTCGGTGGAGTTATCACAACATGAGGGTGAAGCCCAGAACTTGAAGTTGAAGTCGCACTTTTCACCGCCTGAAATTCATTGGTTGAATGGAAAGTGGCGTGAATTAAGGATCGCCGGGGCGAGATCGGCGCGAGTGGAGGGGTATATCATAAAAGCGGCAGTGACTCTTTATTTACCTAGGCACCCCTCTAATCCTTTTTTTATTTTAAGAAACTTATGGCAATATAAGTCCCATAAAGTTTCAATTGAATAATCTAGAACAAGCAGGTTCCAGACTGATTTACCTACTGCTGCTTTTAATAAAATAGCGAGGGGTATGTCTTATCGTTATCGCGGAACGGATTCAGGAGCGAGGTCCCTAACATTAGCATCCCATCCTTGAACTACAACGACACAGACTGCAAGACTACAGAATAACTTCAATATTCTCTTTTTTTAGAATTCTCCTTCTAGCGTCCAGTAGATCCCATTTCACACCAACAAAATGCCACCCCTCCCCCTTCGAATCGCCATCCTGGAATGCGACACACCCAACGACAACGTCAAAGCGAAATACGGTCGATATGGAGACATCTTCACCACCCTCCTGAAGAAAGGAGCAGACTCCCTTCTAACCGGCTTCTCCTCCGAATCCGGGCTGACATTATCAACCTTTGACGTCGTAGACGCACAAGAATACCCAAAACTGGAAGATATAGATGGCATCGTGATGTCCGGCTCAAAACACAACTCCTACGACAACGACCCTTGGATACTAAAGCTCGTCGAATTCACAAAACAAGTGCTGGCACAAAGAAGAGTGAGGCTAGTGGGTGTATGCTTTGGCCACCAAATTGTTGGGAGAGCATTGAATGTAAAAGTGGATAGAAGTGATAAAGGGTGGGAGTTGAGCGTTCTGGCTATGGATTTGACGAAAAAGGGGCAGGAGTTATTTGGACAGCCTTCATTGGTAAGTGGGACTCTTTCATGTTTCGGATGAAGCTGAAAAGAATAGGCACTGCATCAAATGCATAGAGACATCGTTTATGAATACCCCGAGGGCGTGGAGGAGTTGGCATATACGGACAAGTGTAGTGTTCAGGGGATGTATGCGGCCAGGCGGTTACTCACTGTCCAAGGACATCCTGAGTTCAACGGGGACATTATGAGGGAAATATTGACCCTTCGACATGCACAAGGGGTATTTGATGATGCGACTTTTGAGGAAGCCTTGGGAAGAGCGGATAAATATCAAGATGGGGTTGTGGTTGCGCAAGCATTCCTGAAGTTTATCATGGAGGACTAAAGTCTTGCAGCCATTTGTTGAATTGTAGGGGGGTAGTAGTAAACCGTTCGTTTTATCTGCTGCATACTAGCGTGGACTTTAAATTGGATAGAATGATTGAGAGGAGGCTGTGTTTGCAATTGCTGGCCCAGCTGGCTCTTGTTGAATTCACATACCTTGGCCTGTAGATACAACTTTGAGAGATATACCCTCAAGTGAGCGCTTGCTTCTTAAGTTGTATTCAGATCTGCCTGCATGAGTAGAGAGCTATCTTCTTTGATGAGACATTGCCATTTCCCATGAGATTTTCGAACATCTTTTTGGCAGCCTACTCATTCTTGGGAAGTTGGTTATTAAAGCTCTTGGGCAAATGGTTTGACCGTTTTTTCCTCTTATGATCTTTTTGGGAGTGGGAATGTTTTATGTACATGTACAAGCAATAGATGATGAGTTTTACAGAGATGTTCTCAAGGCATTTACTTTGGGTTATTTCGAAGCTATGTTTGTTTATCTCTATTCCCTTAAGTAAGTAGATGAATTTGAGGACAATTAATTTTACAAAAAAAAGATATGTACTGTAGACAAAGACTTTGGTTTCATTGGTTGGCGTCAGATTCAGTTGCCGTTTGAAGTAAGTTTATGCAGGGCAGGTCGCCCACGCGTATCCAAGCGTATCAAACTTTCCCAGTGTGATGTTTACTCCATGTTTTCGATGTTTGCTATGCTAACAGTGTCACAGGGCTACTACCACAGTAGATGAAGCATCAACAATCGCAGGAGATCCTATAAATGAAGTCTACAACAGTACTAAGAGTACCTTGCTTGCTGAATCCAAATCATACAATCTTAACGTTGGTAATAGTGGCATTTTGATTTCAGCAACTAGCCCATATGACTATTGTGCGCAATGCTTTGGGGGTGGCTTCTGTTCAGCTGGGTTCTATTTGAGCGGCTTGTGTTATCGATCTACCACACTTACAGGTTACACGTTTTTCAATGGTCCTTGTGGTCGTATTGCCAGTGTTATTTGATGCTCATTAAAAACAATAGAATCACTTGAAAAAACTTGGGTAAATAACTACTCAATATCAAAAGGCTACATTCATCGTGAGTTTGAATAAAGTGCCATTTTTCTTATCATCCATACAGTAAATTCTTTTGAATATGTTGTTGACCGGCTCCCACCTTGAAGCTTAAAGCTCTTGTTTGTAATTAATTTCCACAAGCGACGAGAATTGTCCCCTTAACGCCGAGCATTTCAGGTTTGCTTTACAAATAGTAAACATTCCATAAACAAAATATTTATTATTAGTACCTTTGTTCGATCCTTCAACTTCGGTTTTATGGAGGTGTGGAACTTGGATGGAGACTCGCAAAGTTAGTAGGTCCCGTAACTCCGTTCCGTATCCACACGAGAGGTACAGTATCCTATTATCACAAAGTAAGAGAAAGTTGACAAGTTGCTCTCGACTATATTTCTCTTCAAAACTTCCAATTTACATCTGTTATTTCGGATTTTAGGCTTCTTTTTTTCTATTTACATAAAGATTACTCAATAGGAGTATCTTTGGGGGGCTAAGTAGCTGTTTGGTTTTAGAGACACTAGCCTACATTCTTGCGCGAAAATAAGAAAATCGAGGTTGTAGAGCTCTAAATTATCAGATGAATAGGTAGCTTAGGCGAAGCGAGTTCGGCATACCCCGTCTGAAAGACATTTATCGCTGATTTTGATAAAATGCTTCACTATAATGAGGGGCTGAAGTGGATATGAAATATAGACCTGATTCCCTCGTAGATTTCTAAGTCCGATCACTTTTTAATCTTCGCGAGAAATGCGGATCACAAAAGCTACGGAGTTAGCAATGAAGCTCGATAAGAGACCGAAATAGGTATGACGATTGCATGTATTCTTACAAAGCGCTCATAGCTATTGAAGAAGATTTCTAGCAAAAAAGGTATAAACTTGCCCTTCTCCCATGTCTATTTTGGCTTCACATCATTTCTCACTCATCCCCTCCCTATCGATAAATTTCATAATGGCAACCGAACCGGAATGGCAAAGCTTAGCTAAACAAAAACAAGACCAGCAGCGTCTTCTTATTCCCTTGGAATGGAGAATTGATCCAAAAGATTACACGACTAATCATGGAAAGACGTCCTCTGTCAATGTTCCAGCCGAAAATTCGGGTTTTTGGGCTGAAAACGAATGGGACATTACCGAGAACAACGATGCAATTGATATTGTAGCGGGAATCAAAAATGGCAAATGAAGTGCGGAGGAAGTGACGAAGGCTTTTTGCAAAAGAGGTGCTGTTGCTAGACAACTTGTAGGTCTTTCTTTTCGTACCATGACCTAACCGCGGTAGCCTTCAAAAGCGGCATTAAACAGAAAACCTGTTGTTCGAACTTTCTAGAACAGCCCAAGCTATTAACCTAGAGACTTTGGGGGAATTAGAGTTAATTGTTCCGATTGTCTAGGTCCGTTGCTACAAGTATTTAGGATAATCTATTTGAGTGCCCTAGAAACGTGGAACAACAAGGACTAGGTGGCAGGTACGAACCTGAATTTTCTGCCACTTTTAATGTCCATCGCCAACCAACATAGCATTACATGACAGTCACTATTTTCAATGAAGAGGACTAATTTATAAGTCTGGACAAACTGCCTCACCGAAATCATGTTCAAAATGGCCATCAAACGAGCCCAAGAACTCGACGCCGACCGTCTCACCTATCCCTCCAAGCCCTTAGGACCTCTCCACGGTCTCCCAATATCGCTCAAAGATTCCTATCAAATCCCCGGAATCGATGCAATAATCGGTCTGACAGCTCTCATCAACACCCCCTCAACCGAATACTCCCCACTCCCAGCTCTCCTCCTCTCCCTTGGTGCGGTCCTCTATTGCAAAACCAATGTCCCTCAAACTCTCATGACAGCAGACTCCCATAACCACGTTTTCGGACGCACTCTCAACCCTCACAATACATCTCTCACCGCCGGTGGCCCAAGTGGTGGTGAAGGTGCTTTGATTACGTTGAAGAGGAGTGTGCTTGGTTTCGCTATGGATGTTGCGGGGAGTATTAGAATTCCTGCACTTTGTGATGGTGTTTATGGATTCAAACCAAGTGTAGGGGTTGTGCCATTTTCGGGTCAGCGAATGCCATTTCCTGAGGGGTGGGAGGGGGTCGGTATTACAGCTGTTGCTGGGCCGCTGGCGACAAGTGCGAGAGTTTGTAGTTGGGTTGTTGGAGAGATTATGAAAGCTGGGGCAGCGGAATGGGATCCTGGGTGTTTGAGGATGAGGTGGGTAAGCGAGAAAGAAGAGGAGTTTGAGAGGTTGAGGGATCCAAAGAATTCGAGGATTGGGGTTGTACGAGATGATGGGGTTTGGTCTGTGAGTCCGCCTATGACGAGAGGGTTAGCGGAGAGTGTTGCAAAATTGAAAGGCGCGGGTGTTACGGCAATTCCAATCAAGCTGCCGGTCATGGAGAAGGTTGAGGAACTTGTTGGAGAGTTTTTGATTGTTTATGGGAATGAGATTTGTTTTCCTTCCCCTTTCTTGAGGTAATTTGCTAACATTTCCCAGCATCTTATCATCCTTCTGAATCGAACCTCAGAGCACTCGTTCCCTCGGTCCAAAAGCTCAACCTCATAACCACCAACCCCTCTTCCACCTCACCAGCACTCAGAACAGTACCAGAATACCTCGCACAAAGCAAAGAACACCAAGACATAGCAACGATATACAACAGCCTCTGGAAAGAACACCAACTTGATGCTATCATCATGCCTCCAGCTCCCTATACTGCTGTTCCCCATGACACTTGGGGGACTGTTCGTTATACTGTTCTCTGGAAGTTATTAGATTATCCGGGTTTTGCGATATCTGTTGGGAAGGTTGAGGAGAGGGATGTTGTTGGTGAGGGAAGAAGTTGTTATAGCCAATACGACGAGGAGTTGTATCGACTGTGTAAGTGATTTTCCGTTGTCGAGATGGAGAAATTGAAGAAGAGATTTACTAATTTTTGGTGTGCAGATAGTGGTCCTGAGGATTATCTGGAGGCACCTATAGGAATACAGGTTTTGGGGAGGAGGCAGGATGATCAGGCTTTGACTGTTGTTGTAGGAGTTTTGGACTCAATCTTGAATGGGAACTGATCCTGGTCATCTTCGGAGGTTCTAAAATAGAGTCCGGGAGCTAGCTCACCGCATAAGAATGTGGATATGTTATCTGAACGTTGTTTTATGAATAGCATTATATAGAAGATTTAGAAAAAATTCATTAAGTAAAAGAGTTACCACAAGAATGTAAATAGACATGATTAAGTCCATACAAGAATCTGTCCGAACAATGCTTGATGAATAGTATTGTGCCAATGATTTCGAAAAAGTTTGCTATGTAATGAGAGTCAAGACGAGAACAAAAATAGACAAAACCATAATCACCTAAACATTCGCCTGAACAAAAATTGAGGAAAGTATTATACAAGTGGTTTTGAGCATGTTTATTCATCGTGAAGCGTTACCGAAAGGGGAACACTTGCCACTCGCACCCTCGTTAAACTTAGATTCTTTGCTCTAAAATATTTGTTAGAGCGTTTATTAAGCAAATAAATCTATTGAAACTAAATCAGAAGACTAGAAAGTACACTAGAATCGGGATACAGATTTGTTTTTGGCCCTAAATTTGAAGCTAGCTCACTCCATATTTGAAGGCTTACAGTTTGCCCTTTAGGTAAGCTAGTCATAGGGATGTTTGGGGGCCAAAACTTTTTGTGGATAAGCTGGTGCCTGACGAGTGAACTACTATCTCTCAGGGGCCAAAAAGACAGTCATGGGTAAGCTTTCAATTCTGCAGTAATCCAGTATCATGATTGGGGGTCAAAAATTATTGCGAGTAGCCCACAAGTAATCCACGAGTAATCCAGTAGCATATTTGGGCGCCAAAAACCAAGTAGCGGGCAAACCACCACTTGAATAAGTGAGGAAATTTCAGAATCTCGAGTGTCGCATTCTTTGGGGGTGCGGTGGACAGTAAAAGTGGCGGGAATTAGCGACCTAATCAAGCCTTCTAACAAGTATAACTCAACATAACACGGTTCCAAAAATGTGCAAAAAATATCAATCGAAGCAGAAGGAGCTATATAATAAGCGTCTTAGGATTAAGGTGATTTAAAAGCGTTTTGGTTGTAATATGCCAAGTTGAACGTAAAGTCGGCTTTCTATTTCCCGCCACTTTTACTGTCCTTAAGCTTCAGGATGGAAATTATACTGGCATTATCACAGGAACGTTTATCTAGAATACATTTGTCTTGTGTGGTTGGAAAAGGGATAGATTTAGAAGGCCACCAAGAGGAATTAATGAAGAGAATGGCTGTATGCATATGCGGAAGCTGTGGAGTACAAGCTGTTATAACTTTTGAATTGTGCTAGGCCACATAAGCCTTCGAATACAATCATTTCCCTCGATTCTATGAAGTGCTCAACAATAGTGAGGTAAGAGAAAACCCACAAACACCCCTACATAAATAAGCCAAAATCAAAACCTCCCTCGAGTCATTGGACCAAGATTGTATACAGTGAGTACTCATGATGACACAAACATTGATGAATGAAATTCAAATTAATCATTAAGTATTCGGGAGGGCGTTACATTACTATATACATGTATTCAGTCATATTACTAGAATATACATCTCCATCCGTTTAGATTGCATATCGTAGTTGCGATCCACTTCTCAACAACTTCAAAATAATCCTCACTGTTGAGCTCTAAGTATCCAAAATGACCATTCCCCTTAACACCTCTGTTCTCCATTCTGATCCAGTCAGGTTTGACACCAACTTGGTTGAGATATTGGATCACACAATGTGCGTATGTGGCGTGAGGGCTAGCCTCTCCAGTAAATGAAACATAAGGAACCTTGGCGAGATTTGGAAGTGTGTGGATAGTGTTACCAGCAGCAGTGGACTGTTGAATGCAAGATCTGTTTGATGGAAGATCTTCACCCACGGTTTCCAAGACTAGCTCAGATGAGTTGGTGATAGCAGGCGAGTAATGAAGGTTGGTGGCAGTGAGACCGAATTCTCTTGCAGAAGTACGCCCAACAGCCGAAGTTGTGTTTCCAACATAAGACTCGAAAGGAATGTTTCCAGGTTCAAGATTGACGTTTCCGGCCACCAGATCTGGGCACTCATCAGATAGTAAGATTGGATGAATGGCACCAATTGAATGTGAAACGAGAAAACTCTTTCCAATCAAGTTGAGGAGTTCGCAACCTGCTACTCGCATTGACATTTCCTGGCGGGTGTTGTTGGAAGTCAAAGGAATGAACCCAGCCTCAAATGCGTCAAAGACTGGGTCTCCAAGTAGACCGGTTCCTGGCCACTGGGTGTGAAGTTGTGACTGAGGATAGGCATTGATACCTTCTGGGTGAGTGAAACCCTTCTCGGTGATATTGGAAGTTGAACCGAATCTTAATGGATACCCAGTGATATCATTTTGACTACCACGTCCGACCGAGGTCTGGTCTACGATATACACTTGATATCCTTTGTCAAGAAACATAGACGCCATTCCCTTTCTATTGTCGGGTGTGTTGAGCCAAGTCTAGTGGTCTCAGTTAGCATGTACGAGATAGCATGGCATAACAGGCTAAACTTACTGCTCCCGAAACTCCACCACCATGAAAGAGAACGATTGGGTATTGTTGCCATACACCACCAAGTCCAGTGAGTTTCTCAACATACATTTGATCGTACGTCATCAAACCCAAAGCTGCAGACACATATTGACCACCAACCCAAAAGACATCCCGTTTATAGAATGATTCTGGTGACCGACATTCCTTCTTTATCCCATTGATACCTGAACAGTCAACATTACCACCAGCAACCACCACCGAAGCGGCAGCGAGCAGCGAAACCCATAATGACACCATCTTGCTGTGAGAAACTTAAAAAATGACAGCTTGCTCGGTCGAAGGATCGAGGGGAAAAGTAAACGATTATGGTGAAACCTGCCGTGCTTGGTTGCTTGCTGAGGCTTAAAATTTTCCTGCAAAGTGGGAGATGCCTTGTTCTTACTGCGGTGTATCCTGGGTGTCAAATTGCATTTTTGATTGATGTCCACGAGGTCCACTTCCTTCCCGGGGATATGGTTCGCGGCGCACACCCTTTTTGGAGGATCGTCCGGTATGAAAGTGGGGCCGGGGAGGCAGAGTCGCAGATTCAAGCCCTGTGATTAGCAGATTTTCGGATTTTGAATCCCCTGCTGTGTATTCCGGATCTCCAGATATGCAGGTCCTGTTGTGACTTTACTGCAAGAGGTAACATGGAAGCTCGCTAATCGAATTGGGGTAGCCGTAAAATTTCTGTACATGAGACTATTGCTACGCTAAATAACGTGCATCGGACTAATCTGTCGATATTAATCCTGAAATCCATTGTGGGTGTCAATTAATTGCGTGACTTTAAATTAGGCGAGGGGTAGTCATCGCGGCTCGCAGCTGAGATCGATCGATTTTGTGAGCAATTGTTAGCGATTCTGTTGTCTCTTCGCATTCTTTCATAGTTCGGGGAATTTACAATTCTTGGTTAGCTTGATTAGATAAAAGATAAGTAGATTAGACTTTGATTATAAGCTCGCTACACATGTTTTATCGCACATCCATAATTTACACGTCACTTTGACTTTCAACCGTTTTTGTAGTTAGGTATATCCCAGTAACACTTTGCAACTCAATAAAAATTTCATGATTTTCACGCTTCTGGAACCACAAATAGCTTACGTGTTGTTGTCGGATTTATGATCTGTTTCATTCTGTCATCTTCCTCCTGATGAAGTCTCGCTTAGCTTGACTTACCTACCAATTTTTCGTGTAGTTTGCAAAGACAAGACTGTTGAAAGACATGGAATCTTTGAAATATTCCACTTGAATCGTTTACCATTATTTAGATTCTCACATCCTGTATTCTCCCGGTGTAAACACCGGTGTTTCAGAAGACCTGCATTTAGTTCCGCCAAGCCGTGGAGGCAAAACTCAATCTCCGCACCTAAACCCTGCGATCACTTATCTTATATGCATCCACATGCAGCAGTTGAGCCAATTCGAATCTTGTTCTCTGGCTAGCGGAAAGGTGTTCTGATTTTTCCTTGGGATGTCGTCGCGCCTTTTAATCTTGGAGCAACCCCATCTGTGGGTAGAAGTCGGATAAAACGAGATAAGACGGAGAATTTATTCTCGTGTTTTGCGGTTTCCGCGGATTGGTGCATCATACACTGAATATCTTGCAAGCTCGATCAGATGGCGTTTTAGGTCACTCATCGTCAATGTTTGACAGTACGGAGAGTTTCCATTATGCCAGTCCAGGGAAGTTATGGAATTGGAGCTCGTGTTATCGTCCACCAAAATTCTGTGCCCCACGTATTCTATTACATGAATTTCCAGGCTGATTTACAGGCTGGTTCTCCACCATCAATCACATCACCCCTCTTCTGGCCTCCGAAGGAACACCGATACAATTTTTGGGTCGGTCTGAGACTTTCCGATTGACCCATCACTCTACCATGCCAAGACATTTAAACAACATGCGAGAGCTCCTTCCAGAATCGTACCTTTCCTCCTTCCTTGACGTTTGGTCTTGGTCATGAACTCTGCACGTCTAAAATTTCACGGACAATGTGCAAATTTGGGACTCTCCTGCCACAAAATCACTTTGGAAGGTGCGTTTATCAAGAATTAGAGTTTAATAGCATTGCCAGCTACACGATTAAGGGTTTCCAGAAGAAAGGATAACCTTGCTATATAAAGCAAATCTGATGTCAAACGGTTTGTTTCAATCAAATCCTCAGCAAAGTTCGTTGGGCCATCTCTCGAACTTCCTTTGGATCTTGGGAGGACGGTTCTTGGAAAGTTCCATGTCATTAAGTCAAAGATGCCTGCGAAGCGAAGTAGTTACTTGGGATACGGCTCCTAATTTTTCCATCTCTGTTCCATTACTTCACAGTGCGTTTTCCCTTTCAAGGATACTCACGTCAAGAATATCCACCATGGTTCAACCCCTTGTGAATTTCAGTGATCCAGAATACGGTGAACACATGTTGAAAGATAAACCCAGCATAGAAATGGTACCACTGTTTCGCACCTCATAACTAGGCTTGTAAACTCGCCTCATTTTCCGTGCTTTGTATATAGTACCAGAACCCCACCTTCGCCTCGTTAGCTTTTTGGGTTTCTCTCTTCGAGAATTTCTCTTTCGGCATCTGTTGTTTTTGAAGATCTCAACTCTTTGTCATTTCTCTACTGGTCTGTGCCGCTTCTCACCCCGCCCTGTTTTCACATATTCAAAGAATACCCCAGATCGGCACACCATTTGCCAAAGTAAGAGGAAAAGCATCAACATTCGTGGACAGGAGGACGATCACTCAAAGCTAAGGAATCACGAAACTCAAAAGACGCATGCATACGACGGGACTTGTTGAATCTGGGTATTTCCCGTAACAAATATACTCTGTATGGTACAGCGAATCTTTCCTCTTTCGCCAACCTGCGCCCATATCCAATAATGTCGACATCATCACTGGACGCGAATGCGACCTCGACCTTTTCGACGATACTCCCCAGCGGCTCGGTGTCAGCATTCTTGGGCACGCCCCCGGCGACGTTGAAGGATTATTACATTGCACAGTATTTCTTGTTTCAGTTTGGATTGAAGACGGATCCCATACTTGGTGCTCCCGTAAACCCGAAGCGACCGATAGTATATGTCTCGGAAACAAATGGACCAAAGATTTTGGCTTCGATGATTGCGGCGATATGTGTAATGGTCACAATAACGGCACTGCGACTGGGTATACGGGTATTTAATAGAGGTCTCTTGGTGGGATTGGATGACGTTTTTATTGTACCTGGTGTTGTAAGTAAATCTTCGTCTTACTTTCTCTTGTTGGGAATGCTTCCTCAAAGTCTTCACTTCAATCTATTTTCTGTTTGTCTTTGATACGATCAACTCTTCGCATGGTTCTGACAACCTTCATTTAGATTCTAGCTGTGGCATGGCCAGCTTTACAGATTTGCGCTGTTGTGTATGGAGGAGCAGGAAAACACGTAAGTAGTTACCTAAAACAGGAACAGAAACCTCCCTTGACCTCGCGCATTATATTCTATCGGCTCAAGTCCTAATAAACTATGACAGATGTACGATGTAACATACGAAGAGTACTCCCATTTCAAACTGTACGCTAATATCGACAAACTTCTATTCTTTCTCGCCGTTGGCTTCATCAAATTGTCGATTTGCTTCTTTAACCGACGGCTCACCTCCATCACATCGAGGGCATGGCTCATATTCAACAACTGCTTCATCTGCCTCCTCGTCGCTTATATTCTGCTGGCATTGTTCTGGTGTATTTTCCA
Source organism: Hymenoscyphus salicellus (assembly GCA_001414355.1). Classification (NCBI taxonomy): domain Eukaryota; kingdom Fungi; phylum Ascomycota; class Leotiomycetes; order Helotiales; family Helotiaceae; genus Hymenoscyphus; species Hymenoscyphus salicellus. Next base: position 14,232 of record LLCD01000340.1, read on the forward strand.
ATGCGACCCCCCATATGCTGGCTGGAATATCATCCGCGTAGCTACCGAGTTGAAACACAAACCAAAATGTATGAGTGACAACATTGTTGGAGGGGCGTTGAGCGTTATACATGCACTCATGGATTTTGGATTATTATCAGTGCCGTTAATTGTACTTTGGAAAGTTCAAATGAGCTGGAAGACGAAGGCAAGGTTGTTTTTTGTTTTTAGTATTGGAGGGATGAGTGCGATTGGTTCTGTGGTGCGACAAATTGAGCAGGAAAGACTGTCAACTGATATTCTCTGTAAGTTTGTTCTATCTTCGCAAGGATTGACAAAATTTGTACTGATAAACAGCAGTCAATTTCGTGCCATTGCAAAACTGGACCCTTATCGACTTGACATTTGGAGTCGTCGCGGCTTCTCTTCCCATACTCTCCGCGTTCGTACCCAAAAGCTGGAAAAGCGTAACAGGAAGCAAGAAAACAGCACCCCATAGCAACGGATACTTCAACAAATCTGGTCACACCAAGCTGAAGTCAGGAAGAGATGGCAATATCGGGGGCAAGAGATCAGAAACAGAGAGTGGAGAGAATATCATAAGGACGGATGTAATAGAGTTGACGTATCAGGACAAAAAGGACACGAATTGGGATAAAGTGTCGGATGATGAGAGGATAACAGCGGGCAGCCTGGAGATAGTGGGAGGGAGCAGTCATGGTCAAACAACAACTTGGGTGGGACAGGCAAAATAAATGTCTCTTTTGTGTTGATAGTGTGAAATTGGCGTGTAAAGAAGAAATACAAAAACAATATATAATAACATTGCGGGCAATTCCAGTAGGCGAGGAGGGAGAGGAACTTAAGGAAAAGCACTCGTGGATTCCGGGGGGCCTGTAACGGACCTTTTGTCAGACCATATCGACAGACACTAAACCATAATTCACCGTATATTCTTGAGAGAAAGATGGAGGGCAATGGTCTGTTTAGTTTGCTGGGTTAGTACATCCTTGCCCAGTCCTCGTTGTTCTAACTTTCGAGGGCAATTGAAGTAAATTGACCTGAACCCAGGTGGTTGGAACAATCGACCTCCATTACCTTGAAAAGTTAGAAACAACGACCTAGATAGGCAGGTGATAGACCCCAGGGGAAGCGTCAGGAACTTTTCCATGAACAACCGAACTCGAGAATTCGGACTCAAATAGCTTTCGTTAGGTTTCATTTTTAAGTCTTCTTAAGGTTAATGTAATTTCCTTTCGGGATTACAACTTCTAGCTTAAATCGACAACTATATGTACCTCAGGAATTATTGCTTCCTTTATGGCCGACTGGTTTACAATTCTGTCCTAGCAGCGCCCAGAGCAACCAAATCCAACCACTTCGCAAGCCTGAACACAATTAGTCACAAACCTCCAAGGACAAAACCGAAAAAAACTCACCTGAACCCCGCCCTTGCGACTAGAGTCTCGACAACAGGAACAGCAGCTTCGAAATAATCACCACTCAACTCTACATTCACCACGCCCTCCTTTCCCTTCGGCAACACAGTCGAACAAACATAAGCATTCGATTCTCCAGCCCAAATCAGAGCACTGCTTTCTGGGTCCTCGAGGGACATTCCATTGAGCCATTCATTCTCAGCTTGAGATTTGTAGATTCCGTTCCGGATGGAATCTGTGAGATTTGCGGCCCATGCTTGAGCAAATGGGAGGGCGTATCCTCCGATGTGCATTTCTGGAATTGAGGTATCCCAAACGTGATGGAGGTTCGTGGGGTGAGTTGCGAAGAGTACAGGGATGGAGTTTCCACCACGGAGGAGGGCTTCGGTATGTAGTGGTTGATGGATATCGCCGAGGAACTAGGAGAGTGAGTTTTGCTTCAATAAAATGGGGGTGTGGCGGCTGAAATATGGACGATTGATACATATATCTCAACAATCCCACACCAAAACAAAAGCTCAAGCGAAGAAATAGCATGACACTTGTTACATGTATGAATCTGGAAGAGAAAAGATAAAGTAGACAAATTCCGAGAAACTCACGTGAACGATGAACTAATTAACGGTTAGAGCTTCTTAAGACCATGGTGAATTCATTAACATACCTTCGAAGCCATATTTCTCATACCCACAGGCGTACTTGGATCAAGCAACTGTCTCGTCTAATGTTTCACTATCAGTCTAACACTTCTGAAGTTTGGAATTTCCCTTATCATTCGCTGCAAAAAAACATACATAATTCGCTACAGCACCAATAATACACCCATCCGAAGCACAATCTCTCTCCATCTTCACCCCACACCACAGAGGTGGTTCATCTTCAGCATCAATGAAATGCAGGGGTGCGCTAAATCTCCCAGCAGCCGTATATCGAAAGCTATCAGCCCAAGTAGCGATGTTGGCGAGATAGTGTTCGGTATCGTTGTAAAGAATGGATTGAAAGAGGAGAGCGGTTGGTGGGGAAACGAAGTTGGAAGCAATGTAGGCAACTGTGGTATGGCCGAGGGTCCCCCACGCGCTTGTGAGAGGGAGGAGCGCGAGGATGGTTGCTGGGACGTCTATCTTCATTTTTGAGGTGGATGAGATGATATCAAACGAGAGATGGAGGAGGAGGAGAAAAATGTTGGTACGAGAGGAGATGAGAGTCTATTATAAACGATGAGAAGTGCGGGTGATGAGGGTTGTTGATGGTTTTGAGACATTCGGGTACTGTTGGTCTGATTGGCTGTAAGCCATCGATAGCCTCGGCACGTGAGAGCGTGTAACCCACGTGTTTCATCCCGTCCAGCTGGGAAACAGATAATGGGCTAGGATTGTACTACTTCGTCCAAAGCTCTGCTAACAATAATTATTGAAAAGACGATTGCGTTTGTAACGTAGGACAAGAAGCTTTTAGTAGACTGGGTAAACTAAGAAGAGCGCCAAGCATCCACCAATCATGATACTTCACAACAGTGGAGGAAAGCTATTGAAAAAGTGCAGATTCGGTACTAGCAGTGGACAATAAGATGCTACAATTCATACGTCTTACAAATACAACATTCCTTGACATGTTTCATAGAAGCGGAACTATTGTCAGCAAGTTGGCAAGTTGCGGAGAGTTCCCCAAAGCTCTGTAAAAGCAGCACTGCGTCTGAACAATACTAACCGGGGAAATTCAAGAAAAAGAATCTCCTGTTACTGAAATTGGTTGTTCGAGCTATTCAGAATAACTTTAAAAGATAGATAAACTTGCGACCATGTTAAAATTGAAGGAAAAAGAGTAAAATTACTTTGGTTGTTCGTTGTAAATAACAGCTGAACTTATGGCTATCTATCTAGGTGTTCTACATTTTCGAGAAAATTTGGTTACAGAGGGATATTACACTTCAAAATCTCAAGCCCTACCATAAAATAGAAGCTCTGCGTACAAGTTTACGATAATTTCTTGATGCATACAAACTTACGATCAGTTCCTACCCAATAATAAGTGGGGTCTTTGCGGAGGTTCAAGCGGAACTCAAGACAACCAAAAATAATTAGAAATCGAATATGTTAGAGAGGAATAGTTGATATATATAAGCCCATCTCATTTCCCTTCTCTCATCAAAACAAAAACATCAACTTCGAAGCATTCGATCAGAACCTCAAACGAAAAACAATTTCTAAATCCAACGAAACAACCAGTCCAACACATTCATAATGGCCCAAAAGCTCAAGTCTTTTACAGAGGATCTCAAACTCGATGCTCTCACCAAAACCTACCACCAATCCCTCTACCCAGCTATATCGCCTGACAACCCCCTCCTTTCGTCAGCAGGGAAAGTCATCCTCATTACCGGTGGGGGCACTGGCATCGGCAAAGCAACAGCAGCTACGTTCGTTCAAGCTGGGGCTGAAGCAGTAATCATCACAGGACGGCGAGAATCCGTCCTTCAATCCGCTGTCTCTGAGCTCTCAAAGCTCGGGAAAACAAAACTCTCGTACGAAGTAGCCGATGTTACCGATTCGGCAGCCGTCGAAAAGGTATTCGCTTCAGCGATCATAACCCATGGAAAGGTCGATGTCCTCATAGCAAATGCGGGTTATCTCGATCAACACAAATCTATCATCAATTCAGAGCTTTCAGACTATTGGCTCAGTTTTGAGATCAATGTTAAAGGTCTTATCATTCTCGCACAAGCCTTTCTGAAGATCGCCAAACCAGGAGCAACGATTATCAATATTTCTACTGCAGCAGGCGTCATTCCTTTCATCCCTGGTTTCTCGGCCTATAGTACTTCAAAACTTGCTGGAGCAAGATTCTTCGAGTATCTTCATCATGAAAATCCCGAGTTGCGCGTGTTCAATCTGCAACCAGGGCAAATTTTCACCGATATGTCTTCGAGTGCGGGATTGAAGAATGAGAATTGTGACGATGTTGGTAAGTTGTGTCTTGTGAATTAGTGTATGGTGAACTGAAGCTGATTTTGATAGAACTTCCCGGAGGAGTGTGTCTTTGGTTTGCAAGCCAGGAATCGGAGTTTATGCGTGGGAGGTTTATGTTTTCCAATTTTGATGTCGAAGAGTTGAAGGCTAAGGCAAAGGAAATCGAAGAGAAGAATCTCTTAATAATCGCTTTGAATGGATGGAATTCGAGCGCTTAAATATGCGGAGTGGCCGAGTTATGCTTTATTTACAACGCTCATCTCACGCCCTACGTTCATTTGTTAGCATGGCAAGAAGAAACAAATACATAAACTGCTTACCTGAGATAACACCGGGCAATGTCCCCTTCGCAAATGATTCACATCTTTCTGGTCCATTCAAAGCGACACAAACCATGACACCAAGATCTTCGAATTCCTCTGGGGTTGCTTCATTCAAAGCGAGATCCCACTCCTTTACGACCACTTGAAAATGGGGCTTCTCCCTGTATACTCTTTCCCATTCATATTCCAATTGTGCGTTCCTACAAATTGCTTAGCAGTCTGTCAAGATTGACTATCAATCATGAGTACTCACCAGAGAGCTTCTTGTGCTGTAAAAGACAAGGTGTTCACTTTATTTGCCACAGAATCGTATCCAAACTTCAAAAACGAGTAGATCCCTTGAAGCATATATGCAGACAGTATCGCGCGTCGACAACTTTCTTTAAAGACCCAATCTTTCCATGATATATTCCAGTTCTTGGCCATTGAGTTACTGCCCTCATGTCTTAGTGGGTGTTGCTCAGTCTGCTCATTCAGTTTTTCAGCCCACTGGATCAGTGTAGATTCAGTCACCTCAGCCTCTGCTCTCAATCGAATATCACCATCAAACAACCTTATAATCTGATAAAGCAACAAGGCTTGTACCGAAGCCAACAACTCGCTGGCTGTGGGCTCACTTCTCCGCCCATAAACCAATTCTCTAACCTTCCTACTCAAATCACCAAAAACCATCCGCTCATTATCCTCGGTCTTGCAACTATATAGTGCACAAGAACTTAAAGCATCCTGTAAAACGGCCGGATGAGGCTGATTATTTGGAGGACGATGGATAAATGGCGTTTGACCGTTCTTCAGAAACATTGCTGGATGAGCTTGAAATTGGCGAGATATGAATCGGACTCTTTCGTAATAGATTTCTCCTGTCGTAATTGCGATGGGCTCATCTGTGAATTGAGCCGCATTTATAATGTCGTCAAATTGATTGCAAGGGTCGATATGAAATTCTTCTTCTCCATTCTGAGATGGCCATTGTATATCTAGGTCCGGTCCGGGTGTCAATGTCGCAAGCCATGATGGCTCGATGGAAGTTGTTGCCTCCCCGTTGCCGTTCCATAGATCATTCCCAAACGATGGCAAATTATGCATCTGGTAAGGTGAGAAGTCTACAGAGAGTTCCGTAGAGCTCCCAACCGAATTTGAGTTCCTTGATGTCTGGTTGGAAACATTGTTTCTAACATCTGGCCGGTCGTTGCGATTTAGGGAACAGACAAGATGCTTGGTCGTGCATCTTTGGCAATTCCCTGATGTGAATTCGCATCGTCGTTTTGACTTGACGCAATTTGAGCAAGACTTTCGATAAGGAGGAGCCATGGCTTGTTGCAGTCTCGAAGATTGTTTGTTGGTGGATGACGTGGGGGAAAGCTGGAGTTTGGGTGATTTATAATGGTACGGTGGCAAGCCTTGCTACTCTACAGAGTGTAACCCCTCACCCGTGCTTGAGAATTGAAGTATCTGCAAAACTCGTCGAAAAAAATTGATTTCAAAACTAAAAGAATTATTAGATAAATATCTAGTTGTTTATTGGTTTGTATAATTTTCTACTGCGTTGTTGTTGTGGTGTCGTGGGTAAGGTGCCTGGTCGCTGCTATAAATAGCCAGGTTCACACTTCATCACCTTGAGGATTGATATAAACAATATGCAATATGAAGTACAAAGTAATCTTGATGGTACGAGTGACAGATTAACTAGAGTGGCTATCAATTAAGATGAGAGTTTTTGTAAGTCTTGAGTATGAGGAAG
>LLCD01000341.1:0-20664 GCA_001414355.1 Hymenoscyphus salicellus
CTCCCCACATTGATAGGCCTCGATTTGTCGACATCCAGCGTGTTGGTGTCATGGCAGCCGGCTAATGCAAGCTGCTGCAAGCTGCTGCATGCAGCCCCTCGATGAATTGTTCCGACTCGTCGCCTGCACGCTACAGCTGCGTATCCCCCGGTCTGTACATAAAAGTTACATTACTCTCCGTCCTCTCCAATCCTGACAGACTGACGGGAACTTTGCTCTCTCGTCGCTGACGACTACCGATCTGTACTTGGGGACTGCCATTTTAGCATTGAGCAGCAGAAGGAGGTGCTCAATTAGCAGCAGAAAGAGGAAAGAGGTTATCTTGAAGTGGTTGGCCATTGTGTGAGGGACCATGACTTGTTCTTGTTTACCCGAGATGCTTCAACTCGTCCCTCTGCACGCTTTGACTCGTGCTGTTGAAAGCCGACTGCCCTGACAATTCATTAGTTGATGCCTTATCACATCTCCCGCACACCATCCAACTGCGCTCACAGACACTTCTTCATGTTCTCTGACCTCCCATCCCATCTCATCTCATCTTCACAAAGCATCTTCCTCCAACGTCCGCATTTTCCGAATTTCATGCTCTTCTCTCCGCCATCGCTCCTCATCGGCCCCTCTGCGCCTTCAGCCTCCATTTTCCATTTCGGCGTGGGTAGAGAAAATCTCCAAATCTCCAAATCTCCAAATCTCCAAATCTCCAAATCTCCAATCTTGCCGTTGTCGTTTCCATCAGGGGCAACCCCAGGGGCTGCCTCAAACCCAGCTTCTCACTAGTCCAGGAACTGCAACGCTCCATGCACAAACCTGTCCCCGCTCCCTTCCCACCCAAACAATTGCTTTCAATCCTCGGCAAGTGGGGGAAGCAAGAAGCTGTGGCAAGGAGCTTGATGTCTCTCGCCTTCTAGGGAGCTTCGGGACACCGCGAGACAGCACCCGTTCGCTAAACAGATTAAACTCATCTGATTGTCACCCCCCCCTTCTAGGAGAAAACGATGGGCGGCCAATAGAATGGCTTTATCAGCTCCTTTAGCTTCGTTTGACATGATATGAAATCCGTCCCGATCGACCACTTGGGACCACTGGGAAGTTGGAAAACTTGAAGGAGGGAGGGAAACCAATGAGACTCAATTCCCAAGCAGCAAAATTGCCCGGGCAGGAAAAGCTGAAATTCCTGGGAGTCATTCGTCCCGATGATCGTAAAATCCAACGGCAGAGACCGATTGGATGTTTGGCCTTCAACCCCCCCAAGGGGGAATTTCAAGAAGCTGAATCGTGATTCGATCACGACTTTTGCTTTTTCCTGTCAAACCGTTGCGACTCGTCAATTCCTGCACCTACCCCCTCCTCCTCTCCTCCTCTCCTCCTCTCCTCCTCTCCACCCCCAATATCGGAGGGATATCAAGCAAATCCAAAAACGGTCACAAAAGCAGTTCATAACCCCGCGATTTCAGAGTGCTGAATGTCGACTCGGTTCCTGCAAAAGCAAATGATCCGCGCGCAGTGCAAATTAATATGAAGCGGGATATCGTTCAAGGTCCTTCCCAACCTAAACTTTAAATCTCCACCCACGCCACACAGCAAGGGGCACGTGCAGAGAGACACCTCCGTCCGAGGGAAACAAGTTTGCCTTTTCCCCATCACAGAAACTAATGCAGCCTCATCCAAGAAACTTGGATTGACGAACAAGTAGTACAAATCTGCAGCACTACAATACCAGCCTCACATTAATTACCTGCAGTACCGAAGGCTTCCTCGCGATCGCGAATGGGAGTTATGGTCCCAAAGTCGGTTCATCCCATCTCTCGTGCCAGTCGCAATCTTCAGGGGCCTCGTCTCGTTCGTTCGTCAACAAAGAGCGGCGACACAAGAGACAAGATACGCATTGTGTTTCCTCTCGTGAAAGCATGGTTGTCCATCTACCCCTGAATAAGGAACAGCGATCCGGTGCTGTATATAAAAAGATGAGACACCATAGCCGCAACACCCGCCAGTGCAAATCCCATATGGGTAAGATTTGATCAGCTCTAATTTTATGCAAATGCTTTTATGCCCCCCAAAAAACCGCCGTTCCGAAACATGAAACATATAAACTGCTGACATTTGATCAAAGTCCCACGTGAGATGTCAGCCCAATGTCAACCGTCATCTCGCCAGACAAGTAGGTTCGATAGCTGAGATGTCAATCGAGCGTCTACACTACTAGAACATCAAGGTCGCCACCACTAGGCACTTAAGACCCGACACCAAGGTTCGCCTTATCTTCCCCGTAGACAGTAGTTGGGAAACTAAAAAAAGCTTGGGTTTTCAATGTACGGGCTGGATTTCGATCGCCCTACCAAAGTGAGCGTCGTCAGACGACTCCATCAAGTTCCGCAGATCGAACAACTGAATTCATACATGACGGGAGATCAACACTTCTCCCCAATACTCGGGTGAGGATTCTAGATGTATCTAGGTCGGGACTGAAATGAAATCGATAATGGAATATGCGATTCTTGAGAATTCGATATGTCCAGTTGGGACGGAGAGATAAAGCCACTGGTATGACAAGAGACAAGTTCGGGTTCTAAATTCGTCAGGTGAGTTTTGTGAGTTCAGCTAGAATGGTAGAGAGGCCCAAAAAGATCCCAGCTTACACAAATATCCAGTCACATTTAGTGTCTTGTGTCTCCTTACTCCTTATCGTGGGGGTTTTTTGTAGAACGATGCTTTTGGGGAATAGAGATGGGGAGAGGTAGGTATAGCCTGTTGTGCCCTACGTTTTGGCCGATTGACGGCTTGTAGGGCTTACTTGGATAGATTTTATTTGGAAAAACCTTGTTCGAGAACCAAACTCCATATGCATCTATCGGATTTGATACCTGTCAGGACAGCCACAATAGAAACCAGACCCCGAACTAGAAGGGACTTCGAAGTAACTCTGTCCCACGTTGTTTGCAGGTGGATACATCATGTTTCAAGACCCAGGCCCAACTATCTCTATTTGTAGTGCAAATAGTATACATGTTGTTTTTATTTGATGAGCGGATTTGATGTGAGCCAGGAATGCCGCGAGGGAAAAAAGAGGAGAGACACCAGAAGGGAATTTGATAAATCCTCCAAAGAGAGTAGGTCTAGCCTGCAACGCCCACGTTGTTGAACAACTTTTTCAAGATCCAGCCCCGAAAACTTATTTGTGGTGCAAATAGTATGTATGTAAGATTCTAGCCAGGTACGCCACGAGAGAAAATAAGCGCGAAGGAAGAAGAGAGCGGGTGATCCCTCCTTTGAAAAAAGAAGCTGGACTGACGAAAAGAAACAACTCAGCTTACTGCTCCCTCTCAGTCCTTTCCAAACAGCCTGATATCTGCCTCGCCAACCGACCACGAAAGAATAGACGAAAGAATAGACGAAAGAATAGACGAAAAAACAAGAAGACACTTCTTCCAACTCTACTCAGCTCACCCTCGGCACCAAAACCTTCTCAACAACCCAATCCTTCTCCTCCGGCACCTTCACCGCCCCCCGAAACAAATAAACACCCCCAACCTTCACCCCCTCGCCTCCCCACCCCAAACTCATCGTCTGCCTAAAACCCACCTTCTCAAACTCATCCCTCACCGTATAAAAAACATCCACTTTCTTCCCCTCCCTCTCCTCGTTAACTTTCAGTACTAAAGCCGTTAAATCAAACACCACCTTCAACTCCATACTCTCCACAATCATTGGTATCTTCTCCGCGACGTGGATGAGGAGGTATACATGTTCCCATTCTTTACCCGGGTCGAGAATTAGTTGGCCGGTTATGAGGTAGTGGGATCCGATTTGGACGGGGATTTTGCCTCGCCCGCGGAGAGTTTTGGTCGAAGAGGGAAAGGTGTTGATTGTGAGTTCGGTTGTCCAGTAGGTGTGGTCGGTTTCTGAGCGGAAGCAGCGTTCGATTGTTGCGTAGAGGGAGAGGAGAAGGGTGTGGCTCGAGTTTTTGGGGACTTTATGAATTTCTCTATTAGAGGTTTTGTGGTTGAGTCCATGATTGCTCATTTCTGGAGGAGTGGGCGATGCTGGGGTTTGAGGTGATTGGTATCAAATTGGCTTGTGACGAGTTGAAAGTTTTTGGTGTGATTTGAGAAGGTGAGCAGACGACGTCTTTAGGTTGTAAACACACCAAGATGAAAGTAATAGCGAAGTGATAGAGGAAGTTGAGTTACTCTTTTGTGTGAATACTGACATACACTCAAGGTGGTGTAGAGAAGTGAATGAATACCAGAGAATGTTTCTACTACGAAAGAAAGGTAGGAATAGTGAGCTTTTACTTCACCCAGAAGAGCATCTCGTTGAAGCAACTATGCCCCAGTATCTCAGAAGGATGCCATTGAGCTGGTCGTTTTTGCTTCTCGAAGAGGTCTTACCCTCCAGCCAAATAGTAATCCGGCACAGTCATAAACGTACATTATTTCTTCCGAATCTTGAGAAGTGACGGTTACAGCATTGTAAGAAATATGTATTGCTATTATTGGTTACATGCGCCAATATGGGTCTTCTACGGCGGCCGACTCGGACCGAGGGTTCCATATTTTTTTCTGACGAGGCTGAACTATTTTCTTCCCGCCTTCCATTGTAATTTCTCTCGCGCATTTCACAAACCTACCATTCTTGTCATCGAGAGACAAATATCGTTACAAGGCTTTGGATACTATACAAGTCACTAACATATCTTTTCATCTACAACCAAGTAGACAATTCCGACCATCCAGGCATATCTACAACTCCTTGACTTCCTTCAGCCTCGATCGCCCCAATGGCAGAACCCCTCCTCTCCTCCCTCTGCACAATCTGCCGCACCAATACACCAAAATATACATGCCCCCGATGTTCCGTACAGACATGCTCCCTCCCCTGTTCCCGCCGACATAAACTCTGGTCAGAATGCAATGGCGTTCGCGACCCAACGGTCTTCAAACCCCGCTCCGAACTCTTAACGCCCTCGGGTATCGACCACGATTACAACTTCCTCCATTCCATAGAAGCGCGAGTCGAACGATCAGAGAAAGAAATTGTAGAGGAGCGCGGGCTAGTGCGCAAGGCAGAATTGAAGGCCGCGAGAAATGGAGACGATGAACGAAGAACCAAAGGACGCAAAAAACAAAATAAGATGGCACCTGGCGAGCAGTCAATTGATAAATGTTTGCAGCTCATGGGAATTAGGGTTATTCGGGCGCCTGAAGGCATGAAGCGAAGGAAAGAGAACACAACGAATTGGAGTAAACATCAGAGGTGCATCAATTGGCAGGTTGAATTCTTCCGAGAGGGGAGCGATGAACGATTTATGGCACGAGCTATGGGGAATAAACCTCTCAATGAGGCTTATGATGATGCGTGCGAGATAGAAAAGAGGCAAAATTTGACGGAGGCAGAACTGAAGGCTCTGAAAAAACGAAAGGCGGACCAACAGAAACAAAGGGAAAAGGCAACGAAGAGAATCAAGTTGGGCAGTTTGGATTCATCGATTCCATCGAGTTCTCCAATCACAACAGAGCCCATATTACAAAATCCTCGGACGAGTGCTTGGAATAGTTCATCCCAATCAGAACCAGAGAATTCGGCACCTGCACGCGACAAACCCTCCTATTCCCAAGGTAAAAGTTTCTATCTTGTCCGGCCATGTACGCCGTCATCTATGCCCAAAATCTTGGTACTGCTCGACTCATCCAAAACTCTATCAGAACTACTACAGAGGAGGGCAGTTCTTGAATACCCCACCATTTACCTATTTCAGCAAACCATTGCTCTCCCCGATGAATTCATGCTAGAAAAGGATTTCTTGAAAGCGACGGGACAACCAGCTTTCGACCCATCAGATGATGAATTGAGCGAAGAAAGTAGTGCTGAGGAGGTAGATAGCGATACGAGTAGTAGTGGGGATAGTGATTCCAGTTCGGAAGATGGAGAAATAAGCGAATAGATTCCATTGCCGATTTACAATTCAAAATAACATGGTCATATTTCTGGGGTTTCGTCTTAGTGCTTTGCCAGTTATTTCTTCCCTGCTGTTTGTTAAAACTGGCCAGCGAAGTCGCTTGGATCTTATGCTAGATATGTTAGGGAGCTTCATATGGGGTTGGGGGATAGCTTCGGTGACTGTTCCGCGGTCGAGTGTATTACTGTTATCTGTTGCTCCTCGAGTTGAGTTTGACAAAAAATCATTGCTTGGAATACTCTCTCCTCCCTGTTTCCTCAATCGTGTGTTACTTCTGCCTCTTACGCTGGATGAGGCAGGGGCAGAGGGGATCTAAGCCCAGCTCACTCTTCCTATCTTTCCAGGTTTCTTTTCTTTTTCTTTCTGAATTAAATGTATTCCAGAGCCGGTCTAGAAACAAATTCATACTTGCCCCCGGATTATTCTCACGCTCTCCTTTCAGCGTTTAGTCTTTGCGGTGTGTGGTTTTCATTTTTTGGGTCATGCTTTCTCCCTTAATCTTCTCTCGTTCTTTTGACGTCAGCCTTCGATGATCGGATCTATCTTCTTTTCCTCCCCCCCACCTTTTTTCTTTTCTAGAGACTTTTTTGGATAGGTCTTGAGCTTGATGTTGTTGAGGTTTCGTTCTTTTTCTTTTTCTTTTCCGGTGGGCCCTGTGATTTGGGGGAGAGGGTGGTTTAGTTGAGAGGGGGGAATCTTGAGATGATTGGAAGAATTGTGGTTTTCTCTTGTGAAATCATTTCTCTGGGTTGTCGCGATTTATGAGGGCTTAGTTGGTTGGCATTGCTTACTTTTATTTTATTTTCATACAACTTTCAAGGCGTGAGTCGTGAGTCGTTGTGGTGATGTGGAACTACTCTATTGTGCGTGAGATAATATTTGGGTTGTTCTTTCTTTTCTTCCGGGTGTGGGTGAGGGTGAGAGGTAGATGAGGGGGGCGCGAGATGGTTGTGCGAGGGTACTACGGGCTCGGGTTCTGATTGGTGATCTTTCAAGTTTTGGGTTTTTTGGTTGATATGATTTGGTCGTCCTTCTTTTTTCAATTGGGCATTTTAATCGGACTTGATAGAGGGAGAGATGGTGAAGAGAAGGGTATTATAGATGTATTATTTCTTAGATGTTTGGTTCTGTTATAGGCTCGAATTTTCATTGTAGGAATTCGTTCTTTCCTGGTCTTGTGTTATTGGTCTCGGGCTTCCGTTTTTTTGACTGAAGGAAATGAAAACTGGTCTCTTTTTTTTTTTTTGGCTGAAAGTTTTGGATTTGAGTTGGATGTTTTGTAGAGTGCACCTTGCCGATGGAGGGGAGTTTAATAGTAAATGTAATACTTTTGATTGTACCGTCGTAGGTTTTGTACTAGCTACTTCACCTTGAGCTCAAGCTTGTTTTCGTTTTCTTGGTCGGATCACTGACCTCTGGACGACGTCAGGAAATTCTGCTCTTACCGCATATTTGGAAAGGAAAAGTCACGATTTGTCTATCACACCTGTTTCGCTTCTCCATTTCTTCAATACATCATGATTGGGGGATTGGCCATGTAAGGAGGGATGGGGTTGCCTTATAAAACACCTCGATCACTCTTTTACTTTCGTCACTTCGAATGTTCTTCATTTATTGTTCGACAAAGTTTAGGAGCACTCGATATAGACAAAGAGACGTGACTTTGACGGGGAATACCGTCTAGAAGGGACTTCTCGTACTTTTCGCACTCGTTTTCATGTTTCTGTTGCTCTTTGCGATTCCTAAGAGAGAATACCCTTCTTTTTGAGTTCCTTGGTTCTGTAAGATTTGGGACAATGAGGTAGTCTAGATGAGATTTGTCGCAAGTTTCTCAGGGGTTTATGGGTTGTTTGTATATTTTGTTGCTCTTCGCGATTTTGAGGGGAGGATATCCTCCGCTGTGCTTACTGGTGACGATTTATGGAAGGCTTTAGATGATCCAGACTATTGGGACATGTGACAAGAGTGCGGCGATTGTCACTTGATTGGTTGATGCAGGTCTGGGTGTTTTCATATGGTGGCCTCGAAAGCTGATGATGTTCTGGAAGGAAATACTCGTATGATGTTTGATTTTGAGGGGAGTAGCCGGGTCTCGAGCCACTTCATCATTGGCTGCTCGCTCTCTAGAATTCGTCATCGTTTTTGGTAATTGAGGAGAATAAGTATCTAGATGGAACTTTCTCGTACAGCCCTTATTTTCTATTTTATTTTTCATATTATCTTTAGGTAATTGTGGAGTTCCTCTTACTTTAAATTTTGTTTCTCGTTCCTCGGGCTGTTCTGTGCATATTTTGTTGCTCTTCGCGATTTTTTTGGAGGAGGGTCTGGTCCGAGTTATCTCTGGAATCCTGATTTAACGTGGGTGGAATGATGAGGGGTAGCTAGAAAGGGAAGTGATTCGATTCTTTTGTTGCACTTCGCTGGTTGAGTGGGATGTCTCGGCTACTGTGTTATGGGGAGACCATGGAAGGAAGTCGTTGTACGATGCGGGGAGCTTATCGTCCGTGATTCTGGAGCTTTATGAGAGGTTGGGGATGGAAATCCGGGCTCTTTTGACATGGGGAAGAGGAATTTCCATCCATAGTGCCCTCAACCGCGGAGGATTTGTTCCTTAATTTTGGGGCTTGGTTATTGGTTGCTTTAGGTAGGGGTCGAAGAGGACGATGATGTAACCTTTTATCTTCGGGGTCTTACTGGTAATTTTAGAGGTGCTTTTCTTCCTTCGTAATTGATGCTGCGAGAAAATTTATTTAGCATTTGTTATCCAATAAGGTTTGCTCTCCCATCTTCAACTAGAGGGAAAAAAGTCGAGGTCGTTCCTGTCGCATACTTCGACCTTGGCATCGTGCGATCACGACGAGCGACGAGGAATGCACGACCCAATCTACATTTATAACTTTTCTATTCATGATGAGTTCTTGAAGTCAAAAATTCATCGCCTGGGGATTTGTTTTCGACCTTCACGACCTTCAAAGAGTATACAACAAGCCATCAAGTATCGCGTAATCCAACGTCAATTTGAGGGCCAAAAAGAGAGTCGCCAGTAAGACAACAGTTACACCTCCCAACCAACTTAAAGTTTGTGGGTCGGAAATAAAGATTTCCAATTAACTTGAACCCAAGGACCAAAGAAACATCTCTGTATGTAAGATTGACCCTAATAATAAGCTTCTCACACACGAAACATCCTCGCCGCAAGGAGTTAGTCAGACTCGAATGATACATGGAAGTGAAACAGGAAATATTTTGTTGCTTTTCGCAGCTTTGTGAGTGATCACATTTTCTTTTCTTATCATCAATTTCGGCTTCAACACTCGTTGGTTCGACAGTATTATCATATTCGGCTTCCAGGATGAAGATTTTGCAATTGCCAAAGTGATGTTAGTGTTGCTATAAATGGAACATGAGCAATGGAAGTAATTATATCAATTAGAAACCAAAGATAATACGATAGATCATGCTTACTATTCCATCCAAAAGTTAATAAACCATCTTTTGTTGCACATCGAGGATTTCAGTGACAGGTGAGATATCATATCTCATCAACCATCACATCAGCCCTTCATCCATTATCTCAGCCACCCCCTCTCTTCTCAAAGTCAAACCCCAACATCCCTTGCATAAGCACTCGTATCGCCTTCCCCGTCCCTCACATTCTTGATTCCTCAGACCTGACTCCTCAGACCTGACTCATGGGAGAACATGATTGTTGCAGTTCGCACTGTAGTGATAGGTCATATTCTATTAAAACAACTTCCCTGGCTAACTGAGGAGGGGAATATCTTATCTAATCTAATATCAAGATCTTGTATTACTAGAAATGGACGAGAGAGATTTTGTTGCATATCGTGATTCTGTTCCGATGGATCATGGGACGTGGGATGTACGGAGCTTTGGTATTTATCCGGTGTGGTTGGGGGTTACACAAGGGGGTTCGCACCCGAGATCTGGGACCTTTTTATGTTCGGCTTGGCGGTTTAACAGTGTGATAGTTTAGAGTTGTAAACTGGTTTTCTTTTACTTTTCTTTCTGAGCGAGTGAGTGACCTGCCTGGAGGAATGGTGTAAATAATGAGACAAAAAAAAAAAGGTCACCACTGCCAGTTGAAGAAAGTAGAGGAGAGAGTAGAGTAATAGACCATTACCAGCGTTTACATTTCCCATCCTCTTGGCGCTATGTGGATATTTTCCTTCGGCCTGGGTGAACTCCGTTATTTTTATTTACAAGTATATAACAAGCAACCTTAGCTATAAATGACTTATATACTAAAGAAAAGTTGTGTAGATACTACTAGAACAAAGTCTACCTTTCTTGTTCGAAATTTATTTACATAATATTTATGACTATATTAATAACGATTTACTTATCCCATCCTATCCTAACCTCCGGGATAGGATAGGATGGGAAATTTAAAACGCTGGCCATTACTCTACTCTACTCTTAGTTACGCAGAGTTACGCAGAGTAACTCTGAGTAATGAGTATGCTTCCCGAATAGCAAAATGCACAATACAACGCAGAACACTGTGGGTGAATCTGTCTGGTCAAGTATATTAATGGGAGAGGACATTCTATTCGGCCAGTACTAGAGTTGCCGTGCTATCACCGATCTGCTTCTAAACAGACTCTCGCTTATGACGATTCGACGTATACATCTCTGATAGAAGGTGTTTGCAGAAGATCAGAAAAGTTCTGTAACATTTGCGTGCTTTCCTACATCTTATGATAAAACTTGAAATTACACAGGACAAGAGACGGGACAAACTCGAAACCCCAAGAGCAAGTCTGAAGTCTAAAGTGACAAAGAAGAGTGAAGGATGGTACGATAGGACTACACAAGACTGCGTAAATTGATATTTGAAAGGACCCTATAAACCTTTCTCTAATACATCATCGTCCATGACGCGTCAGTAACTACTTTCCGGACATCTAGTATTAAAGATCATTCCTTTCATCATGAAGCTAGCTACCAAGCTAAGTTTGGTCCCAAAACACCGTGGCTATTATCTGACCGAGTATGGTAAGAACGTAAGCTATATACATAAAATACCCACGCGAAACAGAAAAGCGTGAGTAATTTCCTAGAAAATGGGGTGTTTGCTTTTGTTACCTGTGAGCTCGTCTCACATACTACGTCGAATCCCTTCTTGAGCTATATCTAAAGAAAAGGAAGGTTAAGGAAACGATGCAAATAGACACTGAAGGATTTTGGAACAAGATAATTAAACGAAATAAGAAGGGTTCTATTCTAAAAGTCAAGGAGAAGCCTCATATGTTCACATTTTCCATCTGCAAACAACTTGCAATTAAGAGAACTTTGGAACACCTCATCCAAAGTTTATCTCCGAGAAATAGGGTCACGCCGTAGCGAATTTGAAGCTTAGATTGAAAATGTTAAAAAATTAGATTTTAAGTAAGTCATATCCATTCATCGCTTTTTTGAGTTCCCCTTTTTCTTGTTTACAGGCGAGCTTATAAAATCGTGAGCCATCTAGTACTCCCAAGCATTGAGGGAAGCACCCGAGTAAGTGCGAAGTTGGAACCCAACAGCGCCCTCACAAGCATCTCCAACAGCAGCAGCGTAGATTTGGTAAACATCAGCCTCATTTGCAACAGGGCAAGCTCTCCAGGTGTTGCTATTGAAGTTCATTGGGACAGGAGCTCCGCCAGCTTGGCTCTGGAAACGGAGGAAACCAGTGGTGAGGGAGCCGGTTGGCATGGAGGTGGAGTGTGGTGGAGTGTATCCGAGAGCACCAGTTGGGTCGACGAAGACTGTCTTTGTTAGTGACAGAAATGGAATGGGAATTGGGGAATTATGTACCTTGTTGACCACCTGGAACAGCGACATCGAGGAAGAGAGTCCCGTTTCCACCGGTGAGGACGGTGGAGGTGCCTGGGAAGGCGGTGCAGTCGAGTCCTTCGACGGTTGGGCAGGTGGTGTTTGCCTCTTTTCCCTGTGGAATTGTTAGGATTTCCAATTGGAGATGATATATGTTCGCGTTCTTACAATGAAGAAAGCTCCACCGTTAGCATTGATTGCCGTTCCGGTAAAGCCAGATTGTGGACTCCAAGCACCGAGAGTGAAGTCTCCGGCTGGAGCAGGTAAGTCCTGAGCAGCGACAACGGCGACGAGAGCAGCGAGGGAGGCGAATGACTTCATGATGGCGGTGATTTTTGTTATTGAAAACGAAAGTGGTATGCTAGAAGCAGAAGGATGTAGTAGAGATAGAGGGGGTGGTGATTAGAGTGGTTTTGAGAGGATGGGTGGTGAGGAAGGGAATATTAGATTTGCGAACCAAGATGCTTATAAGGTTGACCTGCTGAAGAGTCGCATGGTTCACGCAAATCACGCATCATGATGCCGTGTTCTCCAACCCCTTTCGTGGGGCAGCCAGGAACGAGAACGATGAAGATGAGAGATTTGAGAGGTGGGGAAGTGGACCCTCGTATTTGGAGAGAAAAAAGGTTTATTTTCAACGCTATTTTTAGCTGCACGGAGACTTTGGTTGGGTGTTCGTGACATTTTGTGACCTGAATGGATAAGAGAAACGTTTCACAACAACGGAACGATTGAATTAAACAACATTTTGCAACATTTTGAGCTCAAATTTTGAGCTCAAAATCTTGGAGAAGTCGGTGATAAACTGCCGGTGTGTTCCCTCGTATTCAGATTTCAGGGGGAGAAAGTCGGGGTCCTCGGGCCGAGACGGGACTTATAGCATCACGTGGTATAATTGTGAGGAAAGTGAAATGACGTCAAAAAAGGAAGGTACACGAAGCATCGGCCAACCGAAATGCCGATGCTTCCTGAAGATCAATTGGCCCAAAGAGTCGGCGCAGCCGTGGCGCAAAAGCAAAGCACTGGGCAGCCCCTCTTTTGAAACAGGATCGACAATCACCAACATTCATGCTTTCTCTTGAATACGAGCGTGTCCATTTATCTGGAACCCTCCTTGCTCAAGTACTAGCAAGGACAAGCCTTGATGGAAGTCGCGTATGGGATTGTTCGTCAACCTCTCATTAGCAAATACGACAGTAAGGGGTGTGTGGTTGAATATGATTGCACTCCCTTGTTACTAATTGCTTTCAACTCCTGCCCCTCTTCAGGATCTTTTGATTTTATTTCTATCTACATCTTTATCTGTTTCCTGTTTGCTGTTTGCTGTTTTCTGTTTGCTGTTTGCTGTTTGCTGTTTTCCGATTGTCGTTTGGGGATAATGATGAAAGCCGTCGAATTACCCAGAAGAACCGAATAACCAGCCAGTGCAAACTGCCTGATATCGTTCTACTGGGTGCTCCTCCCCCAGAAGGGTTGATCGCTGGCTAGCGGCTGGCAGTGATATATATTACGAGCCGTTTGAATCGTTCCGAAATCATATCTTAGCCATCTAGAACGTTACCCTGCTATTCCTACACGGATTGTAGCCAGATTAACAGACCAATATGGAACAAAGTCCTTCCTCATACCCTCTCACACAACGCGGCCAGATTAGCAAAGCAATATGGAGAAAAGTGCTTCCAGTCTCGTGTCCAAGGGCTGGTCGACCTCTTCTTTCTGCCTGTAAACATCCATACTGCCGTTGTATATCCTAGCCGAATAATTACAATTCCAACACCACGGATTGGCCAAGACCCCCGGGTCTTTTGGTCGTCTTTCATATATACTATGGGATAACAGAAAATGGAGCGAGATTGTCGTTCGAGGATAGCCTGTGGCGCCGGTACTTGCAATCGTCGCAATGGACTTAGGGTCTCACCCATAAAGATGATGATTCCACCGTCTGCGTCTCAGCAGCAGGATCCGGATTTTTGCTGCTGATTTCGAAACTCTTCCATCATGCGTGTAATCCAGGTTTTAGGTAGTGCGGCAGTGCTTGTCGGCCAGGGTGAGCCTCATATTCTAGTGACTTTGGCAACCGGTGACTAACTCTACTTGTAGTTGTATATGCACAAGTTGACTCCACGGTTGCTTGCGACGGAGTGTCAAAGATTTGTTACTCGACATACACGGTTCCCGCTACGAAGGTCAAGTATAGCATTGCCCTCCCACAGAACACGACAGCACCATACGATGTTATCATTTCAGTCACAGCTCCAGTGGCAACCCAGTGGGCCGGCTTTTGCTGGGGAGGGACCATGGTATTCAATCCTCTCACAGTCTCGTGGAAGAATGGCGCAACTTCAGTGCCCTCATCACGGTTTGCTTTGTATGGATAATCGCTCTGGGGTCACCTGTATATTCTAACATTTCATAGTGGATTGAATCAACCCCAACCATATGACGGTGCCGAATATACTCTTCTGAAAGGCACAACTGCAAATGCTACTCATTGGACCATGACCGCCAAATGTTCAGGATGTACTACATATCAAGGTGGCGATGGAGAGATGACAACACTGAACGGGACCGGAGTTGTTGAGTTTGCTTGGGCTCAAGGTACCTCCGCCGTCTCTGAACCCGCAAACAACGCTTCCAGCTTCGGTGTCCACGCAGCTTTTGGAAAATGGCACCATGATTTGAATGCCGCTAGAAATGCCAACTTTGACGCCTTGGTTTCGGCCAATCTTTTGCCAGTAGTTGCAACTACCACCAGCGCTACAACGACCAAGGCCACGGCCACCCCCACAACACTATCAACAACAGCGAAACCAAGCAGCACGGGTTCTACCAAGATCCCAACCAGTTGCGCTGGTGCTGGAAATCCCAAATTCTCCTCGGTCCTCGCAACTGGATGGAAAGCGACCAAGATTCTTGGTGGCCTGACCAGTCCCCGGACTATTGTTTTTGATTCTGATGGCAACATGCTGGTTGTTCAAAATGGAAAGGGTATCACCTACCATGTAATGTCACCGGACGGATGTATTACATCGACCAAGACATTAGTCTCACTAAATACCCTCAATCATGGCCTTGAGTTGAGCGCAGATGGAAAGACGTTGTATGCGAGTAGTTCAACGACCGTATATTCCTGGCCGTACACCGCAGGAACTGTCGGTACTCGGGGACAGGTAGTTACTGGAATGTACAATGGTGGTAAGTACATATTTTGCTCTCAATTCTTTGAAAGAATCTCCAAACAACGGGCATTTCGAGATTCCCTTTGAACTTTGCGTTAGGATGATTACTGGTCTGATTACATCACAGGATCTCATACCAGTCGAACACTTCTGATCTCAAAAGCAAATCCCAATTTATTGGTCGTTTCTCATGGATCAAACGCCAATTTTGACTACGCGGCTGGAAACAAAGCCACCGCTCGTGCGATCGTTAAGGTCTTCGATTTGAGCAAAGTCCCTACTAGTGGCTACAACTATGTCTCTCAAGGTTGGAATGCAGGCTACGGTCTCCGGAATGAAGTTGGAATAACCTTCGATGGAAACAACATGTAAGGACCCCCCTCCCTCTCCAAGAAGATTCTTGAGTCTAACAATCCTCCAGGCTCTGGGGTGTCGAAAACAGCGGCGATGACTTCAAGCGCACAGTCAACGGCCAAGCAAAAGACGTCCACCAAGACAACCCAGCCGAAAAACTAAACTACCTCGGCGACGTCACCAAGCCCAACGACAACTGGTACGGCTACCCAACCTGCTTCGCAGTCTGGAAACCCAGCGACTTCACCGACCAAAAATTCGCCGTTGGCGACCACTTCGTCGTCTCCCCAAACTCCACCTACAACGACGCAACCTGCAAAACCCAAGTCACACCTCCGTCCCTAGTTTTCCAAGCCCACTCCGCACCCATCGACAGTAAATTCGATCCTACATTCAGCACGCTCTATGTCACTTTCCATGGGTCCTGGAATCGGAGTCCGACTACAGGGTTCAAGGTTGTAGCTGTTCCGTTCGCGAAGGGTGCTGATGGCGCGTATAAACCTACTAGTCCGCTGGCGAGTAATACAGGGTATACGGATGTGTTTTGGAATCCTAATGTTGCGAGTTGTGCGGGCAATGGACCGGTTGCCAGTTCTGGGTGTTTTAGACCTGCAGGGTTGAATTTTGATAGTGCGGGGAGGATGTATATGACTAGTGATACTTCTGCTGATGGGGAATTGTGGATTTTGGGGAAATCATGAGAGGGCTCTGAGCAACTGAGCAGAGAGTGTGAGGGGAGAGGAAGGTGTTTTATGTCATGTAGATTGTAGATACGAGATGAAAGGTTGAGTGATGGTTGATTTTAGTGGTTATATGGCGTGGTGAATCACTCTCGTTTATTCAAGTAATAAGAGCTAATTATCTTGCTTCATTCTGCGTCTGCATCAAGAGTTGATAATTTCATGCATTCCTGTTGAGAAGTGAGCGCGATTATTGGATCAAGCTTGACCAAAACAGGCGAGGCCCCCTCCCCCGAATTCAATCGACTGCTTGCTCATCAAAATTCGACGCCCTACTCACATCTTCCTCCGGCCCCCAAATGTGTTTGGCTTACCTTGACAATTGAAAGCTCATCCATCCTTGACAGCTTATCCCTCCTTGACAGCTTACCACCAATGGATAGCTTACCTCCAAAACTGACAGCTTACCTCACAAAAATCCATGGCGTACTCACTAACTTTTTTGAACCCACAAACTGTAACTTGGCTTACTAGCTTACTGGTGGGTTAAATATTTCTCCCAACGTCCCGGAATAAATTTCCCGATTATCGAAGACGTACTCGTGCGGCCAGCATCTCGTTCTGTATACGCACTGGTTTTTCAGAGTATCAGGTCGTCCAGTGCTCATCTGTGGTGCTGGTTGGCTCTCTCCAGATTTCACTAGGCCGTATACAGAGTTGCCGGCATTGGAAGCGTGTAATTGGAGAGGTTGAGAGATGACCGTTTTTCTTCTTAATTTGTTGAAACAAGGCGACACTTCCAACGTAACTTTCAAGTCATTTACGCTTGACTACTTAAGCTTGAATAGTTGAGTTTATTCTTGAGCAGAAGGGAATTGTGGTTTGGGCTACGGTTGATATGTGTGAACTTTCTTTTGGCCGTCTCCTTTAAATCAAAATTATTATGTTAAGAGAGTAACAGACCCAATCCTGGAAGTTCCTCAGTGTGTCAAAACAAGAATGCCTGGAGTTCACGTAAGTTTCAATTCTCCACAGAAAGCTATCTTCACTAGAGCTGTTGAGATCGACTCAACTTAAATCTAACATATCCTCATGCTTGCAGTTTGAACTCCTATAACTTCTAAGAGGAGGCTAGGAAGCCGCTTTACATCTACGTTGCATCCCATTAAGTAATACTCCGTAAGACCAGGTGGTGAGGCAAGTTTTTCCCTAGCTAAAGCCCCGGATGAATACAAAAACGCGACAATGTGGCGACGATTTTGTCAAACTGCCACGCAGAATTGCATGTTGGTTGTGAGATGTTGGAATATCTGACAACCCAACTCCACACCAATATCTATCGCCCAAGGCCGTATATCTGGACACCGAGTCTGACCAACCCGCCACCAACAACCCCCGAAAGCCACCCGCACATACCCAGTCCCACTCCAGAGATCCTCTCTCTACCCCAAACACCAAGACAAGTACAATTCAGTACACTCAACATCACTACTCGGGTACAACCTGCAACCGATTCTCTTACGAAAAGGTAACTAACCACTCCACCTCTCGTAAAGTAATGTCTCGTTTAGTACACCGCCGCATCAAGAATGCAGATTCCCTCTCGGGAACAGGCTGACTCAAAGATTATTGATACTTACTACATACGTAAGCTAGGCCAAATGTATCCCTTTGTCCATTCGATGCAGGGTTAAAAGCAGATCGCGTGGCTTCTCTCGGAAGGTGGTTGGGGTGCGGGAAAGGTGTGGTTGCGGGATTATGTAGTGTTACCTTGTTTTTGTTTGGTTCCGAGGTGGCAAGGAAATCGACAGCCAGAGCGATTCGTACAAGTGAAAGCTAGTGGCGAGTAGCATACTAGGATTGCTCAATCTGGGAAAATTTCAAGTTGAGTAAATGTTTGCAAAGCCCTCGGATACAATACTTCCCGAAGCGATGATGTTGATGAGTAGAAAATAATGCATTAAATCTATCCCATAAGGATTGAATTACAGAGAATAGTAGTTGACTTAGACAATGCTAACCCATAACGACCTGAGCCCCTCAAAATCTTGTCTTGCAATAAAAATATCAATCTAGCCCGAGGGTATTGCTCGTCTTGCCTGCTATCCCATTTATGCAGCCTTCGTTTCAGTCTGGACATATCTCTTCTCATCGTGAGAACCAGCGCCGTCGTCACCGTGGACGTCCTTCTCGACTTGGTGGATATCCAAGTGTGCAACTTCCGCTTCGTCGCCATCGAAAATCTTGGCGAGTTCCTCGAGGGTTGGGCCCTTTGTTTCAACGTAGAAGAAGTAAACGAAGACAAGTTCGACGAAAATCCAGACCTGTCAAAAGAAGTCAGAACTTTACCAATCCAGAGGAAGGATTTATGACTTACGGTGTAGATCAAGGAGAGGTCATAGTGATGAGGAAGATTGTCCCAAGCGATGGCATTTGTATAGCTAGGAGAGTCAGTACCTTCATTAATATAGATGAAGTAATGGATTGACTTACTTTCCGAGAACCAAAGTAGCTTGAACAGTAAGATTCATAATCATGAGTCCCTTGGCACGAAGTTTGTATGGCAAAATTTCCAGGGAGTATGCGACAAGAAGACCTGACCACGCCAACGCATAGAATATACTGAAGACCCAAACGAAGACAACTTGTGGATAACCGGCGGCCATCTTGAAGCTGGTAGCATCTGGATCTGGGTTCTGTGCCTCGAATTGCGAGGATGTAATTGTCCAAGCCAAGAACATCAAACACATTCCTGCGAATATAAGCATTTGTTAACATCCCGGAGGTTGAGGGATATTTCTTACCAACGGTCGAGGTCAAGAAAAGTGGTCTCCTTCCTACACGATCGACAAGCATAGCGCAGAAAACACTAACGACCAGAGAGAGCAGAGTCTGTCCACCGTTGAGCTGTACAACGATTAGCATCTTGATGTAATGTCCTTGTGGATGACGGGTATCATACGGGAATCTTTTGGCTCTGCTTCTTAATACCCATACTCTCATAAATGAGGTTCATGTAATTACTGAACAATGCGTTGCCACTGTATTGCGAAATGATACCAAGAGATATCAAAATAGCCAATCTGTATCTGTTGCCTTTGGTCTTCAAGAAATCCGTGTAGTTGCTGGTCTTGCGGAACTCAAACTCAAGTCTCAAGGTTTCCTTGATCTCCTGGAACTCGAATTGAACTGTGGGATTTTGCTCATCTCCGTTGGCATGATAGTATGCAAGGGTCTTGAGGGCTTCGTCGGGTCTATCCTTGGAGATGTGCCATCTGGGTGACTCTGGGACCCCTATTTTCGTTGTCAGTGTCGAGAAAGTAAGATGCGGGACAGGGTATAGTTCTTACAGAAAATGAAGGTGAGTTGGATGACCGCAGGAAGAGCTTGCAGAAGTGTCAAAGATCGCCATGACCAATCGTTCTTGATATTCATTGTGGCCCAAGCAAGCCATGCGACGACTGTAACCCTGTTAGCTGTATACCCTACTTCAAGAAACATGGCTTGGACTTACAAAGTGCGCCCAAGTTCCACAGACAGTTGTAGATAGTTGTGACACGACCTCGATGTTGTGGATGGCAGATTTCCGTGAGCAAAACTGGTGATGATAATTGTGTCAAGCTGTTTCCGAAACCGAGTACGAATCTGCCCGCTACATACACTATTTGAGTCAGTATTGGAATTTTTCTGCTGTTAAAGATGACTTACTTCCGTAGCCATTGCAAAAGGCTCCAAGAAAACCTCCCAGAACCATGAGTAAACAACCGACGAGGATAGGAACCTTGCGGCCCCACCAATCTGCCATATATGGTCTGCACTCTTATGAGTAAGATCATTCAGTATGATTATTCCGAGACACCTACACAATTGGGAAACTAGCCAGACTTCCAATCTGATAGATGGCATTCATAAGGCCCAATTCGCTTCCAACTGGCTTATTGAAATATGTTTGCCATTGATCGAGATTTTGGGAAACGTTCAACATCATCCTAGTTCAGTTCATTAGTAAAACAATTTTATTAGAAACCAAGAGTGAAGTGATCCTTACCCATCGTAACCCGTTGTGGCAGATGCAATGCAGAGCACCGCACACCAGAAGTATAACTTCCTCAAATTTGGATCGGATAGCCAATTGACTTTCTCGAACTCAGGTGCTTCTGCGGCAGCGATGCCTGCAACCTTTTTCTTGTCTGAGGTGACATGACTGATGGTTGCTATGCCTACCATCTTGAACGGAGAAATTAGCTGACTCGGAAGAAACAGATGTATTCTTCAAAAGGGGATTGTCCTCATACACGTAACACGATAGATGAGTTGATGGATTGCTGTCAAACTTTTGCTTTCTGATGGGTATTAATGTACTGATATAAATTTCGAACTCGGATTCCATGTGTAGGGATGTGAGCGGGGTCTGCCACACCGTTAACCTGGTCTCGGCCCTAAAACGCATGTCTTCTGCACGTCGATACCCTGAAGGGGGATCTCAACTGCAAGGCTCATCGTATGTCTGTATAGGGATGGCGTCTTTCGATTAATCAGACAACTGGAGCAACGGGCAATATTGATGATACACCAATAATAAGTTTGAATTAGCGCCAGTAAATTGCTTTCTGGTCCAACATATTTAGCTGGGTACATGGACTTCCCATCGACC